>PVJX010015438.1:0-42533 GCA_004027295.1 Dolichotis patagonum | reverse complement strand
GGGGAGGGGAAGGGAGGACAGGAGAGGAGAGGAGAGGAGAGGCAGGAAAAACATGTGGCCCACATAGTACATGTAGTACAACTGGCTCTGTATCTATGTTAAATTGCTCTCCTGGGCATGAGAAAGCCTAGACGACATGAAAGTATCTGATCTAGTTCCTTCTCTCTCTTGTTCTCCTTTTTAGGCTTTTCAAAGGCATTACTGTTTTCTCCTAAAGGCAAATATGTCACTTGGGATAAACTATATTTTCATAGTAAGAGTCTGGATCACCTGGAATTTAAAATGCCCCCCAAATGCCACTCATGACGGTCCCTGAGGACATGTGTTTAAGTCAGGGGCCGCGGTGGCAAAAGGGCTTGAGAGTCAGGCATGCTGTCAGCCGGCTCCATGACCGCAGGCCGGAGCTCCTCTGAGCCTCAACCCACTCTGAGGGGCAGAACCGTGAGCAAGAACAGGACAGGGTCAGAGGCAGAACCCCGTGCAGAGCACAGCGGCCCCCACTCAACTTTACTGATCGTATTGCAATTATCCCTTTTTATACACGAAGATGTGCACAGCTCACAGTGCAAAAGTGAGCTGCCTGGCATTGCACAGCTAGTTAGCGTCTCTGTCCACGCCAAAGTCCACCTCCCCACGTGGCAGTGTGTGGTATTTCCACTCAACCGAGCACTTATAGGCAAAAGCACAAATCTGAAGTGTCAGTGGGAAAAGCAGTCACTGGGAACTGTCTGTGACCCAAAGTCCTGGGATCGCAGATCATTTTCCCTTCCTGCTCCTAGCCTCCCTTTGCACCACAATTTTATGGCCCACTACAGCACCCAAAGATATTAATAGAGAGAACAAGGTCCTCGCACTGTAGACTCTTCCCTCCATGAAAATAGGGCAGGGAAGCAAAGGAGCAGGAGGGGGAGGCAAAGGAAAGGTGGAGGTGAAGGAGGAGATTCACCATGATCGTGATTGTCCTCTGGTGCAAAGCTGAACTGGTTTCTTTGGGAAGCAAACCTCCTCTCAAGGCAGGAAAGAAAGCCTGAGACAGCACAGTCCCTCTGCAGCCCAAGGGAGCACATGCGATGACAAGACTCCTTTACACTCCACGCTGGCCCTCAAAGGTCTCCAGACTTCATTTATGTAGCGGACTTGATCCTCAAGGCCGTGCTATGAGGCAGGCAGTGTAATTCTCCACGAGGTATGCTGAGTCAGGAGGGGGCTATGGGGCTCTTCTATCATCGAGGCCATGCGTCCTCCTGCAGCAGGCACTGGCTGGGTAGCTAGGATACTCTGAACCTGAGTGAGGCAGGGGGGATTTACAACACACCGTACCTTGCCTGGAGGAACACATTATTAGTGGGGAAGACCGGCAAAGGTAAATAAATACAGAGGACACTGACTAACACACTATGGCCAGCACAAAGGTGCAAATAAGCCAGAGAACTCAGCAGAGAGATAATGGACTAAGAAACCTTCTGGAAGAAAAGACACCTGAAATTTGACGGCTGGAGAGGAATCATCTAGACGAAGGAGCTGGAGACACAGTGCGATCTGTCAGAGCCTAGAGAAATGGCTTGTGAATCAAAATACAGGAACGGGAATTCAAAGAGATTGTGTCATTTGGATTTTAAGGTCTCCTGAATGCCTCATCAAGGGACCTCCATCTGTGCCTTGATTTTTGCCTGTGGGAAGTGAGGCTGAAACCCATTTTCACGTGGGTTAAATCACAGCACTGTGACTTCCTGGGGCAACACCGAGGAGCCCCAGCCTTATCTCCTCATCACTGGGCTCAGGATGAGCTCAGGTCACCTGACCAGACTCTAACACCCACACTCTCCCCAGGCAGGATCACCTGTGGAGCCTGCCTACCTTACAGGCTACCTGACCTTCCTCTGATCACCTCCGGCATGGTGGTGTCTTTCCTTTTCAAGACCCAAGTCGCATCCTCCTGCAGATCCAGCCTTCTCGTCAGGCTGGCTTTAGATGCTGACTCCACTGCTTCACACTGGGATGACTGATGCCCGGAACGGCTGGCCCCACCTTAGCATCACTCTGTACTTCAGTCCCAGGACTCCAGGACCTGGAGCGAGAAAGCCTTCATCTCACCAGCCTAGGCTCTGTACTTCTCTCAGATTCCTTACCTGCCTGCCTTTCTAGCCATGAAACATATCTCAGATGCCCTCACTCCAAACTCTTTTCCCCTGCACTGCCCCATGTCCCCAGCTTTCCTGTGGTCAGATAGCACCTCCCTTTCCATTTCCACCCCAACCACACGGCCAGAACGCTCCAGGGAGACCCAGGGAGAGACCAAGGGAGTAGAGCCACCATCTGTGAAAAAATCATTTAGGGAGCATTTCAGACAGCAGGTCGGAAAAGGAAAAAGATGTCTTGGCTTCTGGGGACACAGAAAATGCAGCAATCAAATTCCAAGGACAGTTACAGTCTTTTTCAGTCTAACTTGACTTGAGAAAGTTTTGCCCAGTGATGGGGAGTTTAAGAGCAGCTTGAGAATGACAATCACATGCTCTATAATGCCCAAAGTGCCACCATTCCTTGCACTGACACTCTTCATTGTAATCAATATTATTCTTTGCTTGCCCAAACCAAACTTTCTCCTTGGCCCACCAGCTCACTGGTTTATAAAATCTCATTTTAGCAAAGAACATTACTATCACTAGACCCTCCTCCTCCTCAGCATCTAACACCTTCACTCTCTGATCAAGTTCACGCCCCACCATCACCAGGTGACGCCTGTTCACCTGGGTCAGTCTTCAGTAAGAACCCTGCTAAATCCCCTTGGTCAGAATCATCTCCACCTCTCTTAGTAATCTTCCATCTAATTTTCCTGCTCCTTGGCTGTAAATTCTCACTTGCAAAAGTTGCATTCAGGGTTGAGCCCTGTCTCCCTCCCCCACTCAGGATCCCATCATGGTGGCCTCAATACCTATGGTGACAGTCCTGTGTAGAGGATTCCTTACCATGCTTTTTAAATAAGTGTCACTGATTAATCTTTTCTTTGACAGTTGTAAAGATACCACGATTCTTCAGGGGATACAAACAAATCAAGCTTCTGTCCAGACCATATGGGTCCTCTCCTGAGAGCAAGGGGAAGGGAGGGGAGGGAATCTCTTGGGGAAGGGGTGATAGCCCATGATAACACTCACCTCCCCTAGGTAAAGATTAGCACCAGTTGAGGCTGCACAACACCTTAAGCCTCAAAGAAAAAGGAACAAGAATGAGGTAGAGTAGGATAAAATGAGGAAATGAAGGAGAAGAGTCAGGTCCCAGTGACTGTGCTGCCTGTTAGCTATATGTATAATTACTGTCTCCAAGCCTCAGTTCCCCCATCTGGTGAGGAAGGGGCACCTCCAGCTCTGAGGTTCTCTGCAGATCTGCACTTCAATTTCTGTGCACGCTGTCCTTTCTCCTCCAGAGAGAATGCACCAAGGCAGCCAGGAATATGCCATGTGGTGTGATGAGGGTGATTTACTGCACGGCTGCCCGGGTACCCATCGGAACTCTTAGAACAGGCTTGCCATCCACAATCTTGAGTGTCAGCATTATGGGCCTCATGGGAGAAGTTTATTTCTTCTCTGCCCTTCATGTTTCAGCACAAGGTGACAGGCTGCCATTCTGTTCCCTGGGCGGTGCAGGAGCTACACCTCGGAACCTCAGAACTCAGGCACAGATCCATTGGAGGGCTGGCTTCTGACACAGAGAAACAGCCAGCCCCGGACACAGCATCAGCTCATTCACCCCACCCATCTGTTTTGAGTCCTACTGTGCGCCCCTCTGAAACCAGTTCCACCTGGTTCCATTTGCCTGGAATGCCTTCTACCCCTATTTAGCACCTAAAATGTCTTTTACCATTTAAGTTACTCTACAGAGAACATCTTTCCTGTGAGTTCTTCTCTACTGGGCCCACTAAACTAATAGCCCCTTCCCTGATCTCTGCTCAGGACATGCTGCCCACTCTGCACACCCATTCTACTGTGCCCTGTTCTGTGATCAGTGGCTGTGCATCTCCTTTTCTTGGGAGGACTGCAGGCTCACTGAGGTGAAGGAAGATGCCATCCTTGGCATCGATCTCACCTAGCATTTGGTACCTTTATGACCCTCTGTGTATGTTTTCTCCCCTGCAGGAAGACAGGAAAGCTGAGTGGCACAGTTGCCAATCCAGTGGCTGCTGTCTAATCCTTTCCTGTGGATGTTTTGCTATAGCACTGTCAACAATCCCCAGCTCGGTGGTTTTAAATACCAACCCTAAGCCAATAACTCTCAAGGGTTGTGTCCTTATCTTGGACCTTGTGCACTGAGCCCAGCATGCCTCGTCCCTTAGGTATCTAACACCTATCTTGGATGCCGTGTGTCCACTAAGTAGGATGAGTGACAGGCACTGAGAGGAGCATGTTGGCAGAAGATTATGGGGTTCTCAGCCTGGATTGAGAGCTGATGACAAAGGTCAGGGAGGACCTTTGGGGCATCCTGCCTCCTTCCCCAACATCCAGGTAGCAAGTGTTGACTGGGGATCTGCATGATTAGACAAAGAAAACACAAGGACCTAATTGATCCATAAAATTCATGACAACAGTAAAAATAAATGCCATATATAATTGGTATATAAATCATTCCAGATGTGAATAATGATACTGGTATAGGCAATTTATTTTAAAAATTAGAGTCTCATAAAGCCTTGGGTGAGTTGTATTTAAAATCCTTTCAGACAGGAATGGACTACTCTGGAAAGAAGTAAGTTTCTGGACAACAGATGCAACCTGAAACTGACTGACCACACAGCAGGCGTCAAGAGGGAAGGTTAAGGCATCAGACCAAGGCTGGACCAGATATGCTCAAAGGACCATGCAGTGTTTGACTCCCACTGGCCAGTGGCAATAACAAAAATGATGATGAAATTTCCAGTGCTGATTACATAAAATGCTGCTACCACCACTGTCACTGGTGATGGCTACAGTGACAACTAACATCCACTGAATTCATGCTCGGTTAGAAGCATTTTCAAGTGCTTTGGAACTTTACATCAGTTATCTTGGTTAATCCTCAAAACCAGCCTGAGAAATATTATTACCTTTACTTAGCAAATGAAAGCAGTTTACACTGCCCCTAGGAAATGGCAGGGCAGGTGTATCAGCACAACTGTACGTGACACTCTCTGAAACACAATCCAACCAGATCAGCTCAATGGGTATGGGGACAGACTAGGATAAGCTCTTCTTGGGATGTTGGGATATAATAAAGGAAAAGGGAACTCTAGCAGTGAACTGAAACACAGGCGGTGCTGACCAGGCATGCAGAAATGGATATATTCGCCCTGGGTGAACCTGAGTACCCAATCATAATTGAGAAAATATGAGTTCTACAGTGACATCTGTCAAAGTCTTACTAGGAGCCTGAGGTATGTTGTTTTCCCTTTTCTGTACAACCTCTGGATAAAATGAAAAGGATGTGTGATAAAGTCAGTTTCAAAAGTGTCTATGTATTCATGGGACCTCAGTCCTAAGCATTCAACTACCCATCTATACTTAGAACTCAATAGCAGCTAAGGTAACTACTTAGGTGGATTTAAGCAAAATGTAAATTTAAAAAGGACTCCCTCAAACCAACAGATTTAAAGCCATGGGTTGAATGAGGAAAATGCAAGGCATTTCCAAATAAGAAAGCAAGAAACTCAAGAAAGCATTTATTTCTTCTCTAAGAGCCCCAGGAGTGAAAAGGGAAATATAGTTCCCAACACTGCTTGGCTGTTATTAATGTACTGTATACTCTGTCTCTTTCTCAGAATTAAAAGTTTTATACATTACACATTAAGGGAGAAAGGTACTCAGAGTTATCACCATAACATTCTGCAAATAAGCACATTTCATCTTCTTCTTCAGGGCTCTGAAGAGAATGTTCTTCCTTGAAGACTGCCATAACCTCTAAGAAAGGTCATCTAACTTGGAATCATACACATTATTTTTCTAGGTGTCAATAAATTTTTATTAAAAGATAAAAACTACCTTTCAAAAAAAGTTACCATGCTGGCTTTCTGATTAACTGTGGGGAAGCCCTGATTTCCCATGTGGGTTTCATTCATGAATCTGATAGAGGATTCTTCCAATTTGACTTCAGGCTCCTTTGAGAAGCACAGAGAAAGCACTGCTGAAATTGTCATCTTCTAAACCTGTGACCTTGCGGGCGTCCCTCACCCATCCTGACCTGACAAGTCCCTTCAGGGAAATTTCAATAAATTCACTTAAAACAAATCCAAAAATTGTATACCAAAGGGATATAACAAGGACTTCAACTTAAAACCAAAATCTCTAAAAAATAAATTACCTCTATTTTACATTTAGAGTATTGTTAATTCCACATTTATTCTTCAAACCCAAAGGTAAGTCAAACCCAGCTTTCAGACAAAGTCCCATCCACCCCTCAAAACTACAAAACAAGATGTAAACTTCATTTCTTCATGTTTGACTCACACAGATGAATATCAACAGGGTCATATTTGTGAAAATATTAGAGTAATAAATTTTTCTGCATAGCCTCTGTTAGTTTTCATTTCTGTGACAAAAATATATATTGTTTTGAAAGTCAACTTAAAAAATAAAAGATTTATTCTGACTTACAGTTTCAGAGGTTTAGTCCATGGTACACTGATTCCATTGCTTTTAAAACTCTTGCCAGGCAGAAACATTGTAGGAGAACATATGAGAGAGAAGTCCTGCCTATCTTGTAGCAACCAGTAAGCAGCGAGAAAAAGGCAGGAAGAAACTGAAGACAAGATACACCTTTCAGTGTCACAGCCCCAGGAACCTATTACTTCAGGCGGACCCACCTCCTAATGAAACATACAGTTCAATATTCATCAGTGGACCAGTCCCTTGACGAGGTCAGAATGTCATTATCAAATCACCTCTCTCCATCCCACCTCCAAACACAGCTGCAGTGAAGATCAATCCTCCAACACAGTGAGACTTTTGGGGACATTTCATGTTTAAACCATAGCAATCCCTCATAATCTTTCAATTAAACATTTTTATTTGAAGTAATTTAGCCTGTGAAATACTCAGTAATCATCTCCGCCTCCATTGTTTACTGTGAAAACTCAGATTGAGCTTTATTTGCTTATAACTCAAGCACTTTTCCAAATGTAACTTTCAATGATTTCATGAAGTCATACCCTGTATTATAATTGGTAATTTTACTTTATAAATATTTTGAATTGATTTTGCACATATTATTTGATGATTGTAATATCTATTAATTATCATCAGACTAGCCAACAAAAATATTAATATGACACACAAGGAAATACATTTTAGAAGAGGAATACTCGAATGGGGCTCATTTTACAAGTCACCAGGTCATCAGTGAATATTTTCTTGCAAAGACAATTTTAGCTTCTCTATGAAACTTCAAAATTCCTTGGTTTTAGGTGACCACCGACCCTCTCCTGACCTCTGCCACCTCCTTTAGATCTTTCCATAAATGTCACCTTAATGAAACTTTTCTTCTTTTAAAAGTTCAATTCCAGGGGCTGGGGATTTACCTCAGTAACATAAGCACCTGCCTGGAGAGACTGAGGTCATGAGTTTGACCAAAAGTGCCAAAAAAAAAAATAATAATTAAAAATAGTAAATAAATAAAATTCCAATTCCATTCCCATCTATGATCACCCCATTTACCTTTTGTCTGCTTTGGCTTCTTTCTAACACTTGCTAACATCTAACACACTATGTATTTCACCTGTTGTCCATTGCTAAGTCTGCCTCCTCCTGTGTCCCTACTACAGTGGCATCTCCACGATCGCAGTGAGTTTTCTGTTTAATCCACTGCTTATGACTATTACCTAAAACAGTCCTTAACTATAACTCTGCACGTGGTAGGGTCTTTAAATACATATGTTAAATGAGTGAATGAATGTTCAAGGTGAGTTTATCTCTAGCACATCAAAGGGCAGAATGTGGGAAAACACCCATACAAATCTTCTTGACTCTCCTTGAAAGAAGAGTAACAATCTCCATTTTGGATAACCTTGACCCTGTCTCCATAAAGTGATATGTACACAGCTGCCTGGGCTATTTCTTTGCCCCTTCAATTGGCTTTAAGCAATGTAAACTGGGCTAGCTGAGGAGCTGATGTGTAACCTTTGATGCTAGGTGACAGTCTCTGTTTCCCACCCAGTGACTCCCCAAATATGTGGTTGAGCAGGGCAGGATGGAGAGCCAGAAGAGATCCATGCTGTTGTCTAGGACTGAGTCTCCAGGAAAAGGCTATGACTTCTTAGGGCAAAAAGGATTGTACATCAGAACTGAAGCACCAACCGCAAATTATTAGCTACTACCTCGGTCCGGTCGTGGTATGCAGATTACTCTTTCTCTGCATTTCTTGCCCCCTGCATATTGCAGAGGTGATCGCAGACCTCCTACCTAGCACAGCTCAGAGCAGTCACATATTTCTGCCACTTTCACTGTCACTCATCTCTGAGGCCCTCCCCTCATAGAGAATTAATAAAACTCAGGTTGGGCTCTGGGTCAGGGCCTTTGTTCCAGTGAACTACCATCTTGGCTGGATTTAGGACTCCCTGGCTCCCCATAACTTTATGTAAGTCTTAGTGTCTTTATTCTCGCCTTGGGTTGCACTGGAAGTGGTAGATTGGAATTAACACTAGAATTTCAATAACTTCTCCATGGGAACACAAATATAAACCTTCCTAGACTGTGACAAGGATGGAAATGGGGTCTCTATAGTAGAGAATATTGCTGATAGGACCAAGGTTATAAGTTTCATGCCTAATGCCAGGGGAGACAAATAGATTCTAGTAGGGCTTTGTTAGCCTGGATCCCTGTGTGGAAAGGGTGATGAGATCAACTAGAGATGTCTATCCTGGAGCATCAGAATTGCCTACAGGAATAAGGGCATCCTGCCAGGGACTTTCCATTTCTGCCCTACAGAGTATGTTTTTGCACAATTACCACCATGCCCACCATGTCTCTACAATTACAGAGAGAGGGGAGAGAGAGAGAGAGAGAGAGAGAGAGAGAGAGAGAGAACTAAACAAAAGCCCAGAACATGGCTTACATTGCTTTAGCGGGTAATGAGCATTATTCAAGATCTCAGTTCAAAGATTTCTACTTTATAGTCTGTTTCAGCTGCCAGCTAATTACTGATTGCCAACATGCTGCAAGGAGTTGTCAAAATAACTTGCATGCTTCAGCATAACAATTTTAGGTTGGAAGAGGCTTTAGAAATAATCTGATCCAAACTAATCATTTTACAGATGGAGAAACCAAGACTTAAAGGTGAAGCCTTTGTTCAAAAATCAAACAGCAAAAATTGTACAAATAAGAATCCCATAGGCTTAGCACTGACAAACAGGAGACAAACCAGACATTTAAGAGGAAGAAGTGAAGAAACCTCTGGGCAAAACACTGTGCAGAACACCCCCTACTTTGTATTACCATTTCAATAAAGGGATGACCCCTGACTCTCCTTTCTCTTTCATTCAGAAAGATTCCTTGTCTCAGTTAACTGATCAGCCCACTAAGTTTGGTCCCCTGGAGTTTGACTTTGTTTCTGCAGAACAAAATGGCGTTGCCAGTATTAACTGATCACAAGTCTACCATGTGACTTGCTGGTATAAATCATTTAAGGAACGGCTTCACTCGAAACTGCATTCTGTTTCTTTGGCCTGAGGGTGGTAGCCCTTCTCAGGCGAGAGCTCCATTCTCCCTGGCTCCCTCGGAAACATGTTTCTTGCCACCACTGCAGTCAGATGACACCTCAAACAGCATTTCAACTGACAAATTCCTATTCTCTCAAAAGGCTTCTTCACTGGAATTTTCCAGCAAAGCTTTCTGATGCAAATACTACAACCTCAAGTTCATCAGAATTATAAAAGGCTGCCAGCAATTTCTGTGTGTGATACCAAATACCTATTCCCCATACTGGTTGGTGACTTGGGCAGCAGCAGTGGATGGGGAAACTCAACAGTTCTCCATCAATGAGCTCTTCACCCTTCTGCCCACTTTCTTGAAGCCTTACTCAGGGATGGCCTCAGGCTTGGCCAGACAGGAGAGAGATGTCTTCATCGGGAAAGTCATCCTGGAGCCTGCCAAGCTCTGTGTACACAGGTATGATTGCTCAGCAAACAAAGGGGTCACTGAAGAGTGTACATAGACACGCTGAGCTTTTAGTGACCCAGAAAGTCCTGGGAAAATATGGCTTTAGATCAGAGAGGAAAAAAGCATTTTTTTCCCCTACCAAATGGGCAAAGTAAAGATCTTGGGGAAGAGTTGGGAATGAGGTTCTTTTTCATTCCCCAAGGAGAAATTCTCGGGATAATTAAGAACCAGGGAGACGATCCCCTTGCAGCAAGCTCCACCGCAATGAGATCCACGCCAAGTGAGGAAGGAGCCCAGCCAAGGCTATTTTCAGCCGCACTTTTGCTCCCTGATGCAGATGTCTGTGTCACTCCAGGCAAGGGTCGTGCCTTCCTGAGCCTGATAACCTTGCCGCCTGCACTGAGCCTGGTCCCCGCATCTCAGCCTTCACTCACAGCTTAGCTGTAGGCCAAACACTGGAGATCATCCACAAGTCCTACCTCTCTCTGGTCCTCAGTTTCTCGCTGTCATCTAACATTCATTGAGGACTACATGTCCACATAGTGAAAAGCGTGGTTTCTCCTATTACAAAACTTAAACCTCACAATCTGTTTTAAGCAAGATATTAGTATTTTTATCTACTATTTTACTGATGCAAAACCCATTCAGAGATGTGCTAAATCTTGCTCAAAGTCGCAACCCAGCTCAAACTCCAACACAGGTTTTTTTAGTTCACCATTCACCTCATATATTCTAGATAATAACCCTCGCCAGGTGTATAGTTTGCAAATATTTTTCTTCCATTATTGACCCTTCGAATGATTGTTTCTTTTCTTGAGCAGCTTTTCAACTTAAAGTATTCCAGTCCTTTTTAATAACTGGCATTAACATGACTTTTACAAAAAACCTGCAGTCAGGTCCCACCACCCAAAATTGTTGCGTTACAGATCAAGTTTCCAACCCATGCTCTTTGGAGGACACATACAAATCATAGTAACTTCCTTGGTTGTCATTTAATTCCGTCACTAACATGCAAAATTAGAATGAAGGAAGTGAGAGGGTACTCCAGCAAACTTTAATCTAATTATGGAATTCTGCAGAGAAAGACTAAGATGAAGAGAGAAAGTCCCAGACTCATACAATTTATGTGTGTGGCTTCTCAAAGTTATTTCTACAAGATGTTAATAGGTTATGATGCATAAAGCAAAAAATAAATAATAAAATAAAAAGATTCAGTAATCAAATGTGTTCAAGAGACATTTGGTCTGGTGTTAAGCAAGTTTCTTTAGTACAGGACTTTCTCAGAGCCTTTAATAAAATCAGAAAAGTAGACATATTGTTCAAATGTCTGTGAAACAAGTGCTTTAGAACTGTGCTTTATAAGAATTACTTTGGGAAACTGGCACCTGCTGCTTTTTCCACACAGCATTCTGCCTTTCTTACTTGGGTAAATTAGATGTATCTCCTGGGATAGACATATTCCACCTTCCACCCAACCCAGAACCTCCGTGCAGCCCACACATCTACCTAACTAACTCTTCTCTAATTTGTCCTCTGTTGTTTCCCATAATTCAGAAAGTACACATTTACTTGGTTGGTCAGTCCTGTACAATTTCTTAGTAGAGAAACATATTTTCAAATAAAGAAAGGCAGAGTCATATGATTGAGTACAAATCTTCGCTTTGTTAACATCTTGTTATACAACTAGAAAAAAATATAACTCAATTTGGGGTTTTTCTCCCCTCAATTTTCAAATGATGTGGCCCAACCACAGTGTACATCTTTCTAACTGCAAGTTTGTACAGTCAACATACGGTTGAAGTCTTTGTGATCTCTTTCAGCAGGGTGCGAAGCTGCCTGACAGGTGATTGGGTTCAGTTTGGTCAGGCTTCCCTGGTTCATACCCACATCTCCCTTGGCACGTCCACTGAGGGTCTGTGAGAAGCGTGCACCCCACACCCACCCATGTTTCCCCATCAATTGCACCTTTCCGTCCTCATCTATCCAGAGGCTTGGAGGTGGGGGTCCTCCTGAGCTTTCGCCACTGTCCTTTACAGGTGAGGTGTAAGGGACACCCCCCTCTAGTGTCAGCGCCCCAGCACAACCCCCCCTCCCCCCGCCGGACACACATGCACTCCCACCAGGGCTTTGCCTATGCTGAACTCCTCACTTCCAGCTTCCTTGGTAATCACCAAAGCTGCCACCCTTCAGAGAGCAACATAAATTCTTATCAGGTCCACACTCCGTCATCGTGCGTCTTGGAGCTGAATGGCCCAGGCTGCCACAGCCAATCCACACCACTTTGGTCACCACGGAGCAGCCTCAGGGAAAATCGTTGGCTCTATTCAGCCCTGCTCCAGCTGCAAGCAAAATCTGCCAGACCTCATTCTCCTCCTCCTTTCTGCCCTCTTCCTGCTCGTGGCCCGCGTCTTTCCGACAGGCGTCCAAGGGGAGCAGTGTCTCTCGTGGTTGGACTCTGTGTGAATATAGAAATATTATCTACATAATTTATCACTCCCAATATACTCTTTTTCCCTTGACTAAAAAAATATGGATCTGTATCTGCATCAGGGGAGGCAGAGAGATTTTTACATACCGAATCTGCTTATGTATAAATACATGCTACTTGCCAGTCTCTGAACAAATGATGCACTTTATTGCTCAAGCTAGTTCTTTAGCTCAGAAGGATTCTCTGTCTCTTTACTGCCTTCTGACATTGCTCACCTGTAAAGGACTTATATTTGCCTGCTTCCCTTCTTGGTAATGAAACTTCAGCGTTCTTTTGCAAATCTGCCCTCCTCGTGGGACTCAGTACTGATGAATTTGTAGGGGGTCAGTTCCAATCTGTAGTTCTGAGACCAGTAGAAGACCCATATCTGACCAAGCAGAACCTCCACTCCTCTGGCCACAGGATTCAGTCAAGTATATGCAGATGTTTTCAAGCACACTGAGGACAATAATCATAGGACATGTGCTGTTACTCCTGACAAAGAGATGCCTTTCCACTAATATGATGGAATGGAAGAATATAAAACTGTAATTGCACTGACTTTCTGCATTCCAATATGAGAGCATCAGTAAAGAGTCCAGAGAGGCAAACATATAATTGATGACATTGTTTCAGCCCTTTGAAACTACTCCTATCCACTGCATTTTCAAATCTGTGACCTAATAAATGATGACGATGACAATGAGGATGATAATGGTTGCCCAAGTCAACATGAGCTACTAGAAGGATGCTTTTGCAGGCCACCTGGATCCTCCTTCAAGATCAGGACACATGTCTTCAGAGTTCAGGACTGTCACTGGCTGATGGTCCAGTAGTGCAATTAACTGAATGAAACTCTCAGTCAGGATCACATTGCCTGACCGGAAGCTGCTCATATCCGGTGACTGACTGGTCAGTGCAGGGCTGCAAATGCTCAGACCTTGTCTCAAATCTAGACCATGCTGAAGGACCATCCTAGCTCCAGATGTCTCCCAGTAGGGTTGGCTGAGACCTCTTTGATAGTTAAACTGCAATTCACCATCTCCTTCTGTCTAATCCTGCTCCCTGGGGCTCTCCACACGTTCTGTCTTCAAGAATAGTTCTCAATACACTCCCCACATGCAAACTGTCAACTTACAATCTGTTTCTAAGGAAAATAAAACTAAGGCAGTGGGGTTTCCATATTTGGAACCAAAGGAGTCCTGGAGTACCATCTTGCAGAGCCCAACCCCAATACCACCTCTCCCACACAGTTTTCAGTAATACTAAGCGTCGCTTCCTCAGATCCCACAGCTTGGGGCTCGTGCCCTCCTTTGGAGGCATCCATTCCTCCTCCCATTACCATTAATGGTCTGTGTGTCTGCATGAACTGTAAACTTGCAAAGACTTTTCTTCTGTCTGCCTAACCCTGCTCACTTTACATACAAGTTGTGCTCATAAATACAGGGTCACTTTCAAAAATGACCCCATGAAATTCTTCATTGTGATCAGCAAAGAGAAGTCAGGAAAGTTACATCAGTCACCTACTTCTGCATTTAAAAAAAAAAAAAACCATTACCCCAGAACACAGAAGCCTAAAAGGACAAATGTGTTATGTCGTGAGTTTCTGAAGGTAAAGGAGGCAGAAGCAGTTTGGCTCTATGACTTTGGCTCAGTGTCCCTCAGAGGAGCTGTAGTCGGGACACAAGACAGAGAAGCAGTCACCTAAAGACCGAGCGGGGCCAGGAGGTCTCCTTCACGATGACCACTCACATAGCAGATGGCTGGAGGCCTCAATCCTTCAACTAGAGAGCCTTGCACCAGAGCCCTGTGAGTGTCCTTCCAACAGCGCCTGGGCTGGCCACCGTGAGACACAGAGGAGGAAGTCAGGAGGTCTTTCGTTATTTTAATGTCAGACCCATAATTAAAAAGAGGAGACTTAGCAGACTCACGCTGCCACCTTCGAGGGAAAGAGTTCAAAACAGCTTGTGGATATACTCTAAAATCATCACAAGAACAGTGTCTGTTACATACACAGCTTCCTCTCTTATCCACAGAAGGAAAATCTTTTGTAATCCCATCACAAAGAGCCTAACAATTTTCATAAGCAGCACGGCTGCTTTTTCCTCCTGTGCACTGCTTTACAGGCATCGATCTTGTTTTACTCTTTGTTCCCAGCAATTTAAAAGCAGATTTGTAGCCCATCCTTGTGAAGGGTAATACATTCCATGGCATGTTCTTCATACACTACCTTCAGGCCTAAAGCTTGCTTTTTTCTGCACTGTTTTTCATATACCTAAAATTTGCTTCTGTTCACAATATGCTCTGCATGTTAATAAGCTGCTTAAATGCTTTTATAGGCAGGGTACAAATAAGTATGAGTATACAAATGGATACATATACACTTAAAATAGGTTTCCTGACTTGCTGGTCTGTATCCCTAGAGTCAGATCACCAAATCATCTGAATAAATCTAGGTCATTTGACCTGAGAGGTTCCGTGGCAAATAAAAACAACAGGAAAACTACTAGCATCTATTTCACATTAACAACATACCAGGCACTGTGCTCAAAACTTCACCCAGCTTCGTTGGACTCCATAATGTCCTCAGAGGCAATTACTGTCACGCTCCCCATCTTACCAACAAGGAATATTGGGGTGAAGAAGCTTTCCTAAGATCACACTTCTAGAAAGTGACAAAGCCAGGTTACAGCCCCAGGATTGTTAGGTCCTACAGTCACAACCATATGCTACTTCTGATTCTCTAAGTAAATGGAAAGTGCATTTAACACAGTCTCAATAAAGCATTTAAAGCCCACAGTGGGAAACTAAAAGCCATCAAGTAGACACTCAACATCCTTGGGTCCCCAATATGATAGCAAGAGATGTGGAGAACACAAAAGAAAAAGAAAGCAAAGCATTGAGGATTTTCACAGCTAACGAATGTAAACCAATCTGAGACAGGATTTCCATAAGTCACCATGAGCAAGGCACACAGTAAATGCTACATGTGGTGGTCAAAGAAGCCCAAAACTGCATGGCTGTGAAGGCTACAGAAGACTTCTGGGAGGTGGTGAGGTTGAGGATGGACCTTGAAGAACCAACTAAAGCTAGATGAAGAGCACACTGGAGTAACAGCAGGGAAAGAAACATGAAACTTTCCTACCATCTTGTGAGTAATTTCATGGCGTTGGCCTCGTGAGAACTACCTCTTAGATTAACCATTTAATGTGCTTTGTAAAAAAAATTTTTTTTAAAAAAAGAAAAACCCCACAGACACATAAAGCATAAAAGGACAAGTAAGCACCATCCTTTCATTTCTGCATTTATAAGATGACCCAATTATCATGTCAAAGCCCCATAAACAGAATTATGCTCATGAGGCTCACCAGACATATACTATGGCTCCAATTTAGCAAGGGCAAGATCCCTGAGGTTTGTTTGCCCATCTATAAAATATGGATAGTATAAGTCGTTTCCTGTGAAGATCAAACCACATAATTTACAAAAATGCCTTCTAACCTATCGAACTGAATAGTGATCACTATCACAAATCATTATTACCTATAAAGTTCACCTCGTATTGGAGAAACCTGGTACAGACATCCTCTGAATGCTTAAATGTCCATGACAAACACTGATTCCTGCTTGAGTTTTCCAGTGTCAGACAGCTTCCTTTGAGCACCAGACTATGCATCTTATTTGGGCCACCTAACCTGTAACACAGAGCTGACTCTTTGCATTTTCATTGGTCCTAATTTTATCTTCTTAAATGCACCAAAAAAAAAAAAGATAGTGCACTCTCAAATACTTACAGCTAACAATTTTCTGCTCTCACCGAAAGTCCTAGACTACTCTCAAGAACAGTTCCAACTCCTTCAAATGTCCTTTAGGTTTCATTCAAGAGCCTTGTTCCAAACTCCTTATCCCAGAGTCTTCTTGGGGTTTGCTAACGTGGTGGATAACATGGAACGTGACATTCTAAAGATGCTGCCTTTGGAAGCATGGTACTGATCCTGGCTATGTCATTCTACTCTACCCACCTCTGGGCTATCTTGGTTCACTCTCTACATGGACCTAGTTAAGAGCTACTTCTGGGATGCTTCAACATTCAGTACACATACTTGAATAAATGACTGCACATTTTCATCAACTGGACCAGAGAGACAACAATCCAAAGAGGTATTGAATACACAAACAGCTGGTATTCATGGGGTTCATACTGTCCCCCTACAATGTGTAAGACAAGAAAGCCATTATTTATGTGTTTCTCATTTGTTTCCCTAAACAACAGATACTAAATCATTAAAAGAAATTTGTCTTTATTTTTGTACTTCCAACTCCAAAAACAGTGCCAGAGAGAATGTATTTAATTGTTCAATTAATTAATTAACTCAATGAATTAACTAATAAGATACTGCCTTATAGAAAGAACACAGAAGGAGAAAGAGAAAGAGAGAGAGTGCTTCTATATCAGTCAGTACTTCCTAGAGAAACAGATTTAATGCAAGATATACAGTTATACAAGAGTTTACAAGGTTGGCTTACAGTGGCCACCCACAGAGTCAGGTGTGGAAGAGGGCAGAGGCTGTCTGTGAGCTGCAGACCAGAAGGACCCAGTGGAAGGCCTGGTGCTCACTGCAGTGCCCTGTGTGGATCCAAATCAGGAGGCTGCAGGGTCTGTGCCAGAAAGCTGATGGGTTATACTGGAAGCCAGGAGACAGTGTCCAAGGTGAAGGCAAAGACTGGACCCCTCCGAAGAAACAGAAATGAGCTTTCTTTCTTCATTACACCTTGATACCAAGCGGCCCTAGGGTGGGTGTTCTGTCTCCAGTGAATCTACTCAGGCAGGCTCTGAATTATGCTGATCCAGTTCAGGTGGGCGTTTCTTACTCAAGTAGATACAATCAGGTAACTATCACAACAAGGAAGAAAAAGGAGCATCCTCTCATCCACTACCCCCTTCTTACCCTACATCAAGCTAATGGAACTTTTATTAGATGAGGTCCCACATTCTACAACCCCAGCTTCGTTGTATTCACTGGTAAATCAACAAATTAGCAAACCAGGTCTTAGGTTGGCTTGCTGTTTGCTGGTGGACCTGGACAGCAGCTGGAGTCTGGAACAATATTGGCCAAATATCACCATTTCCACCATTAAAATCTCTAAAACTCCCATAAGTGATGCCCAAGCTTTGGAAGATAAATGCAGATGAGATGAACAGAGAAGCTATAAACAATGGTGTTGGAATCTGCTAGGATTCAGTTGGGTTCAGTATGTGGAAAATATGGAATGCTTTGCTGAAATATTTAGACTTGATTTTTTAAGACGGCTAAACATGTAAGTGGCATGGTAAGAATATATTTTGGAAAAGTGAATCTCTGACTTTTGTGATTCTTTTAAAAAGAAAAAACTTCATGAAGGGTACTGAGTAAGGAATACAAGACTCTCACCTAAGCTCTGCCATTAATGCGTAGGTTTATCTTGGACATCTCATCCTTCACTGTGATGGACCTGACTTTCCCTATATATTAAAAGAGAAACACTGGAGGTAGTTAGGCAGTGCTTCAGAATGAGTAACCACTCTAGCACTGAGCAATGAGTCTCAGCACCCATAAATTCCAAGTCCATATCTGGGCTCAAAAGAAGAGCACTGCCATCAGCTAGTAATGTCTGCCAGGGGAGCAAAAGAGAGGACCAGAGACAGACATGCCAAGTATTCACCATTGATGACCCCGATCAGGAGGCCAGATTTTAACACTTTGCAACCACTCTCCCGCTGTTATATCCCTCACTATCACTTGCTTCTTGCCAGCCCCAAATGTTCATAATAGCTTATCATTCCTGAGGACTAAGATTGGAATTTTCACGGTTTTTTTGTGGCACACGAGAATAGAAATGACCCACAAGTGTCCCCCAACTTAACACTTAGAAACATACCTCAGTGACCTTCTGCTCATTTCTCTATCCTGCTCACTGCTGGGTAAATGTCCAACTATGGGGAAAAAATCTGCCTTGGGAACAAAGTGCAGAAACAATTTAATTCCATGCAAATGTCCCCTTAATAAGTAAGGTGACAAACTATACTAGCCGGATCTGCTGTGTAAGGCTAGAATGTCTCGAAATAGAATATGGCTCCAGGTTTTCCATGGGGTATCTACATCAGCAATTCTATAAGTAAGTCACCAAGGGAAAGCGACTTTCTCTCAGGCATCCTTTGCCCCTAGCAAATCACAGCTGCGCAAAGAGGAAAAGTAGGGTAAGGAGATGCGGTCATAGCCTGAGAGGTACAGGAAGAAAAAAGGAGACTAAGTAAGATACTGGTCTCACCTATTAGAATACCCATTCTCAGAACTTTTCTGCAGCCATACTGTGCCCCTCCCTAGGACTCTGCACACTTTCCCCACCTAGAAAGCTCCTGCTTCCTTAGCATGGCACATGCACAGTCTGAGCTAGCCTGTCACTTCCTTCAGGGAGCCATCTGAAACAGGAAGGAGGGCTTCCTAGACTTTGCCTATGATAGCACTGCTAACACTATACTCTAATTCTCTTTTTACTTATTTTCTCCTAACCAATAAAAACAATAGCCAACACCTATTGAATGTTTAGTATATATTAGGCATGGTATTAAACATCTATCTAACATAGATTCTCAATAAGCAGAAAAATACTTCAGCAACATCTCAATGCACAAATATAATAGGGTCAGAGAGGTTAAGTATCTTGATCAATGCACCTCAGGTAATGTATCTAACAGCTAGTAGAGCTACATTATATTAGAGAGCTGTTCACAAGCTCTTAACCACTGTGCCATACTACATTTCCTTCTACATACTGGGCTCCACCAGGCAAGGACCATCACTTGGTTCTATGGTATTCTAGCACTGATGCACCTCACAAATATATAGTAATCAATATACACTGGTTGATTGAACAAAGGTATGAATAAAAAAGGGAATGAACGAGTGGAACTGCTGCATGATTCTTTTTTGAAGAAATGAGGCTAACTAGAGGAAATTACCTGTATGAGGGTTAGTGTTTGTTAGTGGATCAAGGGAAAAAATGAAAAAGCATAGTGCACCCAAATTGGCAAGGGAAACGAAAAATCAGAACCAGAGAAGCAGAAGCTTGGAAACATGGCCCGATACATGCCGGAGGGGAACCTCCGAGAAAGGCTCTAGGACAAGGCCATGGCCTTGGACCATGGCCAGGCCAGGATAAGGCCATGAGAGGTCAGAAGATGCGGAGGCGAGGACAGGGAAGGGTGCCTGGGTAAGGCATAGAAAAGTCAAAAAGAGATAAACCAGCAAAGGTAATAAACTAAGGGTGTGGCCAGAAGTGTTTTGTCACCGATGCTGGCAATACCACACAAGAGATTGTGAAGCTTGACTGTGTCAACCTGACTATCTCGGAAACCACCCAGGAGATTGGTGGAGCACACAGTGGATGTGTCTGAGTGTGTCACAGAGGTGTGAGCTTCAGTACTACAACCAGCCCCAGCCTCTTCCTCTCTGATGCTGTTCTGCTTCCCTGCTGCCATCAACTAAACAACTTTGCTCTACCAGGCCCTTCTAGCACGACTTTTCTGCCTAGGAGCCAATCCACCATGGACTGAATCCCCTTAAACTGTGAGCCAGTTAAACCTCTCTGGCTTTAAACTTTGAGCATCAGGTATTGTATCCAGCAACATGAAAGCTGATTAACCCTGGGATAGAAAGTTGCTGTAGACTCAGGGGTAGATACACACAGGTACGAGAGCCATAAAGAGCCACATAGCTGGGATCAGAAAACGACCCCAATATAAACCTTCCCACTACCAAATCCACTCATTTAAGCAATGTCTGATGCTCCCAGCATTTCTCTGCTTTTGTTTATAAAAACAGAGATCCTCTAAGTGGGCCATTTCTTTTTCATAATTATTCTCATGCTAAAAATTGCAAATATTGCAGCATAAGACACCAATAAATTTATAAACGGGGACAGGAATAACCTCTTGCAAGATCTAGGGTAGGTACATGGGGCTTATATATTAGTTGCCTTATTTAGTACATTTGGACTATTAAGCTCTGTTCCTGGGAGATTTATTATCCATAGCTGCTAAAAACTTTTTTTTCTCCAAATCTGTAAGTGCTTATTTGATGCCTTTTGTGTTCCAGCAAAGATACCAAGATGAGTAACACACTGCTATTTTCTACAAATCCAGCAATGGATGCTGTGTTCAATGCACAAAAACTGGAAGAAAGTTTAAAATCAGAAGACCTGAATTTAAGGCAAGGTCCTGACCTGGGTCATCAGAGCTGCAGCGGTGATGAATGTCTTCTGAATTTGGTGATGGTAAGCAAGTTAAATCACCTCCCCGCATTCCAGTTTCCTCACAGGAAGAAATAAGGTAATAAGTTTTTACTCCCAGGGTTGCCACAGAGATTGAATGAATAGAACATGGGAAAGCCTCTCTGCAAAACTGTAAAGCATGTATAACCCTCATTCTAGAAATTCCTCTGCCTCTCTGTGGTATCACCTCATTTAAGCAGCAGGTTTAGCCAGGGCCTAAGACTGAAATATCATGAATATGGACATTGGAAAGATAAAAGAAAACTAAGCTGAGTCCAAGTGATCTAAATCAATGTATATTGGCAATGAACAGCACACAGAACACCCAAGGACGGTTAAGCCTCATAGCTGCTATCTCCCCATTTGAAGTAAACTCAGAGAAGTAAGACAGCTTGCCAGAGTCAAATAGCAAATAAACAGAGCTGTTAACTATGCACAGATTAGCTAGTCTCCCCTATACCAAGTTCCCTTAAGAGAAGAGAGGAGCCAATGTTTTATTTTGTTTGCAAATGCTGCCCACCTCCAGCCCGGAATCAGAAACCTCCAGATAGCCCATCACAATGGACCTTCCCACTCCCTAACCAGTGATATAACTTTTCTCCTCATCTCACGATTCCATTATTCTGCAAGAAACCCACGAGAGACAGACATATCAGCACTGAGAGGAAAGGCATATATAAGCCAGTTTCGTTATCAGCCTTCCCCATGTTGTGATTCCAGGCTGTGGAGGAGGAAAGGGAGCTGTAAGTAATGCTAATAGCACCATCCAAGCAGCACCCGATAACAGCTCTGCAGTCCCAGGAAGGAGAGGCTTTTGTGCCCTATGGGTTTTCATTTCCATCCTATCTGGGAGATGAGATTCAGGAAAGTCAGATAGGATGAGCTTAAAAACCCCACTAATTCATATCTGCCCCATAGCTCCCCAAAAGTGGTGCAAAGAATGGATTCCCCCACATATTACCTGTGCTAAGGCTTCACATTTCCTGGCAGACAAAGCAAAACCATAGCAAGGAGATTCTGACACAGCTGGGAGGAAAAAGGGGCCAGGAACATGATTGTATCCCTGCTGACAGCACAAGAGTTTGGTCCCACTTGAGGGCTGAATAGGTAGAAATTGACCCTGAGAGGAAAAGCTACAGGGAGACACAGTTTATCTCAATAAAAGGGGATAATTTGCCAGGCATAATGGCCTAGAGAGGGCTCACACAGGAGAATACTCCACTGCCAGAGTATTCTAGAAGTTAAGAAGCCTTGCAAGGACGTCACAGAGAGCATCTATGCACCTGGTGATGGCAAGATGCCGAGATGACCGCAATTCTGTTCCAAACTAGGACTCTGGTTGGGGTAATGTAGTACAGCACTCAAGGTCATAGACTCTGGAATCATAAATCCAGGTTTCCCAATTATTGGCTGTGTTACTTAACTTCTCTAGGCCTCAGTTTCTCCTATGAGACAGAGATTATAACAGCAGGGACCTTATACAGGTGACTTAACGATGCCAGTGAAGTCCTTAGAGAGCATCTGACAGGGAGTGAGGACCCAGCAGGCATGTACTAAGCAACTAGAGGTCCCTGGCAGTCTTCTGGGCTCCAGGCAGACTATTATATACAAGATGTACCCCTATGTTTATAAATAAATACACATGATTTGATATGTGGTTAAGTGCTCTGAAGAACATAGAATGTAGTATAATGGGGTATCCTTGAGGAAAGGGCTGGGGACTGTCACACAGGGAAGGACTGTCACATAGCATGGCAGGCTCTGGGTTGAGTCTGGCAAATAAGAGAACCCAGCCATGACACCCTGGGGTCAGCCAGGGAAAGGTGACAGCACTGAGGCCGCCAAGGCAGATCAGAACTTAGTAGGTTAAAGCCAACAGCAACAGAAAACTCCATCTGTGTGAGAATAAGGGAGGAGGGAGAATCTATGGGAACTGAGATCAAACAAGCAGACAAGGTCCAATCATGTAGGGCCCCAAAGGTCAAAGAGTTTGGATTTTATTTTAAGGCAAAATGGAAATCATTGAAGATTTTAGGCAGGGCAAGGCTAGTGCGATTTACATTTTAAAGAGATCCTATATTTCACACATAAAGGCCTCCCCTTTCTGTTCTTTCTCCATCTGCAGAAGTCTGTGAAGCCTTAAAACTCAGTTACAAGATAAAAGATGCCCGAGTCCCCGAGACAATCACACAGGAAGCTTCCCACTGACCAGCAACTCTTGTTAGGGAGTAAAAATACACTTTACTGTGCGACATCATTGGAAGAGGAGAGAAAGGTAAACAGGAGAAAAGGAAAAGGAGTGGGGAGGGAAGAGTATTCCAGCAGTAAATGTGGGAGTCAGGGAAGCAGCAGAGGAAACAGACTTCCCTCTATTTCTCCTACAGTACCTTGAATAGAGTAGGTTATTTATTTACTTTAAATAAACAAGTGGGCTCAGTCAGGAGCTAGGCACTGTGATGCCCATGAGCAGCCAACTAGCTGCCACCACTGGGGACTGACTGAGGAAAAGTGGCAGATTGTGAAAGGGGCAGAGCAGGCTAACCTGAGACCATATCCCCGGTATCCTACCTCCCCTTTCAGAAGACAGGCCTGAGGTAAATAATATTACCCTTTGTCAGACCTCAGACTCCCTTTTTGAGTCTGCATTGTCTTTACCACGCAGCATTGCATTGTCTTTACACTGCAGCATTGTCTTTACGAGAGGCAACAAAAAAAGCTAGACACAGGAGCTGGCTCTAACCAACTGCTAACCCTGGGCATCCTCGGCCAGACATTGCTAACCCCCACTTGGACATTAGGTGCTACCTGTACTCATGGTCACTCATCAGCAAGTATTCCTTAAGCACTTCCCTGTAAGGGGCATGGTGCCAAGGGCTGACAGCACAACAGCAAACCAGAAAGACAACTTCCCGTTCTGTTCTACTATGTTAGCTAACAATAATGCAGAAGACAAACCAGGCTCGTCATTACAGATGCTGATAAGAGCCCCTCGGAAAATAATAGTGCAAAATAGTAGGACACCTCTGAGGAAAGGACAAGAGGACATAAACTAGGGCAGGAGAGGAAGCAGATATTCTGATAGGAAGAAAAAAGACAATAAACAAGGGACATGTTTCAGACAGTGATGAATGCTAGCGAAAGGTAAAGCAGGAAAGGGGAGTAACAACAGGGGAAGGAGTTCGAGAAGTGGATTTTTGTGAGGCACATCTAGGAAGTCATGAATTTGAGATCTGCAGTGTTTTAAATATGACAACAAGGAAAAGGAAAGAGTCAAGGATACCTCCTCTATTTCCGGTTTGTGCAACAGAGGCTGGTATGATTTACCAACAAAGGGAACACTGCAAAGTCAAACTTGCAGGAAGAAGACCCTGACTTTGGATCCGAACACTCCTTTGTGACCTTCAGATAATGCCATCAGGTAGAGCGAAGATAGGTATCAACAGCATACAGACGGTAAGTGAGCATACAGTAAGCACACAGACCAGGTCCAATCATGGGGCGTGGGTGAGAACTGATATGAATCAGAGGAGTGTGGAAGCTTTTTGCTCATAATCTAGACTCACTTCATTTTTCTGCTCCACCACCCTTAGAAAAAGCTCCAAGACGGCAATTGGAATGCAAGCTTTTAAGAGTGGTCAGGCAGGAAACACTGGTGTTTCTCCTCTGCCTTTAGTTTGCCTTCTAAGACCTTGGGAAACTCATCTGCCCTGCACAGACCTTTCACGCACCTGACATGTCAAGTTCCTTGTGGCTCTAACACAACCTAACTCTATCCAAATGAAGGCTGAGTGACTTCCAGCCAACGCAGGGATCCTGCCCTCCCGTGACGTAGTCATACAAACGGTACTCATTCCACAGAGAAACTGACTTTAAATATTCCATTTTCTGGTTGGTGCTTTGGATTCAAGCTCTCCGGGGAACTCCCAGGGTAATTGCTTTTGCCAATGCTTGGGAAAGGGCGGACTTTGATACAAAGCTGCTTTCGCCTGCAAAGTTTAATTTAGCTCTTTTGTTTCTACATGAAATTCCCTGGGAATTATCCTTTATGTGGTGCCAAACATATCACATGGCTGGCCATTTCTGGCTGAATTTAGACTTGCCCTATTAGCTAAGGATCCTGGTAAGAGCAACTACCTGCCAGGGTCACACAAGCTGACTTCCATGTCCCCCTGGGATCCTATCTGTGGGAACTGTGGGTAATCTGAAACAGCCACTGGGTGTCAGCATTGCTTTGTCCTGTTAAAGATGGGCGGGGGAGAGATCTATGTCATTTGGGAGTTACTTATGCAGTAAGTTTGGGCTCCAATATGAACATAACCACTTTACAGTGTACATTCTTATTGCACCAAGGGATCATTCTCTTAGTTATTTATTTATTTATTTATTTATTTATTTATTTGGGGGGGGCACCAGGGATCAAATTCATGACCTCACACTTGCTAGGCAGGTGCTTAAGCTGCTGAGCTAAATCCCCAGCCAACCAACAGATCATTCTCTATCATGACATCCAGAGTCTCCTGGCTCATTTTAGCTCTTCTCTGTCTTCCACCCAGGTTACTGTCACAATCCCCACTTCCGGTTCTGAATCCCTCAAATCTATGTTTCTCATCAGGTTACAAACAGGATGATAACAGGCTCATAGGCAGCATAATGACCTCCCCTGTCACTAGAGGTTTGGAAACAGATGCTAAAAAACTATCTGGCAGGAATTTGTACACAAGAAAAATATAAACATATATCTTACAAATATAAATACTAATGTGTACATTTTGAGTATGTATGTGTGGGTGTATGCACATATATATGGCTATATTATACTAGATTAGACACAGTATCTGTTTGAAAAACTTGTGCAACCACCTTTGCCTCCAAACCTGAATCTAGCTCTGTCCCTTTCCTGTTTCCAAGCTGTCAGTGACCTCTTACCATCCGTAACAAGGTACACTCTCTTGGATGCCCAGCTTGGAAACAAAGCTTCTACTTCCACCCACCCTAGACTCATCAACCTTACTTCCTGTCTCAAACATCAGGCTTCATAATAAGAGGGAACTAATTTCACAATCTCTGTGCCTTTGCTCATATCCAACCTCACTTTTCTCCCCAGAGCAACCTCCATTCATTTTCCCAGAGGCTCCTCCAGGAAGCTTCCTGGGAATTCTTCCATCTCAGCCTAAGCTTTCTGTAGGAGCCTAGAGCACAGGGACTAACTAGCCAACATGCTCTAATTGCAGCCTATCAAGGTTATCTGTTACATGTCTCCCAGGCCCTAGATTATAACTACTATAGAAGGCACTTTGAGGTTTTCATCTTTGCATCTCTGGCTCCTGCCTCCATGTCAGATAGGTAGTTGATACTTAGCAACTATGTGGTTTAACAGAATTCAGTGAAATCTGTGATGTTAGGAAGTTTATTTCACTGAGTCTGCAACTTCTATTGCATGCATCCCCCGTTGGCAGCCTGGGGGGAGTCACCTTGATTTGGAATTTTCCTAACTTGTCACTTCCTTCATGGGATGATTCCTGCCATATTTGGGTACCCTGAAGTACTTTTTTAAAAGACTTTTTTTCCTCTTTATATCCACTTACATTTGTCTCAAGCAAATTTGTTTTATATGGAAATCTTATATTATACACCTATATTTCTTGCATACAAAGAAGACAGTTTAAAAACAAAGAAAGACGTTCTATTAAATTCAAGCTACACAATCTTCCCTGCATACTAGATATGCTGAGACCATTAGTGAACTGTTCATCCCTTCTGAATCATGCTTTTTGTCACATGATTTGAGTTCATTTAGATTTAGGAAATTCTAAAGCTGTATCTCTTGATTCGGAATTCAGCATAGCATCGGCTCTGTCCAAGCTGGTGGCAGTAGATCTGAGACATATGCAGACATGAAAAAGCCCTTGTGTGGCTGAGCCATTTCTCTGTAATGAGAACATGCCCAAGATAGCTACTTGGAAAGATATGAGAAATATGTGAAGCAGAATACAGCCACCTAAGCTCAGAGTCAGCTGAGAATCTGACAACTACATGCGAAGACAGGTCCAAATCAAGACCAAAAGAGCCCTGCCCTCAATGGCTACCCTGTGGACTACACAGATAAACAAAAGTTTATCGTTGAAAAGCATAGTGTTTTTAGGGATATTTGCTACATACATTGCTATGGCAACAAATAACTAATATACTTGCCGAGGTTGTGAGACAGAGCACTTTTTTCTCTTTGTTAAAAAGGTAAATGAGAAAGTGATTAAGGGTTGTTAAAATACTAGCACCCAACTGTGAATGTCTTTGTGAAACAATCAGATGGAAAGAAACAGATTTGAAACAGGAATAATTGTCTCCCTTCATAATTCAATGCAATTCATCATAATTTACACCTAAAGTAATCTGTGTGCCTTTCCCACACTTTGAGATGGACTGCCCAAGATCTGGCCCCTTTCGTTTGTGGACAAAGGGTATTGTTTCCAAAATGACTTTAGGCTCGCTGTCCAAGAACTAAAGCTCAAACTTGATTCAAATTTCAGGTGATCTGGCTCCAATTTTGTCCCTCCAAACTCACTCCCATTGCTTTTTACATGACCCACTGGACAATTCAACTTATCTAGTGTTTACTGAGCACTTGTTGCCCATTCAGAGCTGGACATCCAGCTAGGAGATTAAGGGAAGGTAATGGCTTAGATACAGTCATACTTTTTTACCAAGCCTTTGGCTGGTAAGTAAGTGCTTGCTTACATGGTAAGCAGGCACATAACTAACAGATTGTGTAAAAATCAAGTCCAGAAAATGTATACATCCAGAGGATTGGTATCCAATGTAAATAATCAGGATAAAGGGAAGTCTGTTCAGAGAAGGATCCCAAGAAAATGACGTCTTTAGGCATAATGAAACCTCTCCAGATTCTTCCACTACAAACTGGAGTAACAAACTATGCACTTCCTTGAACCTCTATATAGTTTCATAGGTTATTTACCCTTTGCTTACCCATTCACTTGGAGCACTGATCATTCATCTTTGCACCACCAACAGCAGCAGCAGATCACGAGGCAAACACTGGGCACTAACACATTTGGTTGGTGGATGGATGACGGATGGATGAATGAAGATCTTGAGGGCAATGAATCAGCAGAAAATCTTTTGACACTCTTTCAGCCACTCCGTTTGCTTGGCTGCTTAATCATGTGGTTCCCAACTCTACAGCAGACCCAGGAGCTGTATAGTACATATTCCTGGAATGTGCTTCCTTTGGACTTCTGGTTTAGCAGATATGGTGGGGGTCCAGGGTCTGTATTTTAGTAGTTAACACACACACACACACACACACACACACACACACATACATACACACACGGGTTTCCCATTCATGTGATCTAAGGGCCATGCTTAGGGAATGTCAGTCTGACTCACTTCAGTGTCACATTGGCACCATACTCTCAGCTGTTCTATTTTTGCAGCACTCAGCATCTTTTTCAGGAGAGTTCAACTTACTCAGATAACCTGCAGGAAGAAAATAGCCCCAAGACTTACAAATTTCCAAAGAAGCTGTAATGTTAGTAATAACAATAATGTGCTGCTATGTATTAAGTACCTAACAAGTCTCAGGTATTCTCCATGCTTCTAGGAATAGTTGCTCATTTTATCCCATGAGCAACCCTCATACGACAGGTACTATAACAAATGAAGAAATGGAGACACAGAAAAACCAAGTAGCCTGTACGTGGTAAGGCTGATTTCAAAGCCAGGCTGATGTCCAGACAATTACACACATACCATGATAATAAAAAAATAAGTAGGACAGGGTCAGATTAAAGCAAAATGAAGCCCCACTAGATCCAAGGAGCTTCATAGAGGAAAACATAGAGAAATGATAACAGTGTCAGACACAGAGTGAGAATCCTGGATTCAAATTTCAGTGTTGTCAATAACAACAACAGACATGGTAAACATATGATGTAGTTGATTCTGTGCCAACCCCTGTTCTGAGTGCTTTATCCAGAAGCACTGATTTAACCTTCAGCACACCCTAGGAGATAAGTGCTATTAGTCTACCAGAGTACAAGGGGAGCCACTGAGGTACAGATGTGCTAAGAAACATTTTCAGAGCTACACAGCTGGAAAGTATTAACATGAGACTCCAGGACGCCCCTTCCTGGCCCCCACTTCTGGCTACCCTACTTCGTCAAATGAACTTTGGGGATATATGTCCCTTCTCTGGGTTTAGACCTCAAATACAAATGAAAAAAGTTGGCTTGCATGATGCTCATGGGTTCCTAGAGTTAGTCTAATTTTATTTAAAGGCTGTATGGAAAAAAGCATAGAATATTCTTTTCTGTAATAATATTTTAAAATTAGATGCTTTCTTGATGAAGAATTAGGTGAAGTCTTATGTGAAGGCAATGAATGAAACAGGGTCCCAAAGTTATGACTTCATATAGCAAGACTTCAGAGACTATTTGGGGACCAAAAGGAGTGACCTCCTCCCTTACAAGGACGTGTTATAGCCAAGGACCTTAAGATCACTGCCCATCACAAAACACTTGACAAGAGCCACTTCTCCCAACTGATTTGGGAAACAGGGGCTATGACAAGTCAAAACTAACAGGAATTGCAATGGAGCCAATGTCCTTGCTTTATTTCTGTAACTTATGTGACATGGGAAAAGTTATTAACTTCTTTGAGCATTGATTTTCTCATCAGTAACATGAAATAATAACTACCTTTCTCACAGGTGTGTCATGAGGTTTAAGCAAGATAATACAAATAAAAACAACATTAACAATAGATACTATCACAATAAAACTATTACATGCTTAGTATATGGTTGCAGGTATTTTTCTAAAGCATTTACAGTCTCTTGATCAATAAAAGCAAATTTATGATCTCTCTGCAAAGTTATCTCACACCCTCTTCTTGAATTCACTATGAAGAGTAACTCATTAACTTCCAGGCTATTTCTCTGGAGGACAATCTTTAGAGAGGTAGAAATCATCCCTTCTCATCTACTGAAGTAATTCTAGCACTTGGATATTTTTTCAGCAAATAATTTCTCAAAAGTCCTATGAGTGAATCTCATGAAGGATTAAATAGCAAATTTGCTATTATTAAGGTGGTTAACACTGATTGAAGAACACAGCATTAATAGTTAATAATAATTGCATGGATGGAGCACCTGAACAGCATTCTGTGGAAATGATTTCATTTAAATTGCATAGTAACACAATCAGATGCATACTGTTTTATTATGACACCCATCTTATAGAAATACATGCTGCAGCCTGCCGAAATCCCTGAAAGTTGCATGTAGAAAAACATGGATTTCCACCAGGCATGCAAACACTCTCACAATGCCACATCACCTGTATGGGATGCAACAGTGAAAGGACTCCAACAGTGAGACTCCTCCACTTTGCAGTAATCGATTCTTCATCAAAATCCTTTCACTACACCCAGAATGGAGTGCACAGAGCCAGAACTTTACGGACCTCAACATCTCGGTGCTGTCATATATTTTGACTGAGCTCGCCGGATCCCACCTTCAATAACGGATGATGACCCATAGTCAAGTTTCGCAAGAAGTTGCCGATGATGGGTGGCTGGTTAGCATGTCAGCTGAAGGACAATATATTTTAATGCAAATGCAATGGACTGGAACGGCAGTATTTCTCCAAGAGCCTTAACTAGGTTAGCGTGACCTCCAAAGGGGCCAGAATTCTAACAGCAAAATTAGAATGGAAAGGTTTATGGCTATGTCTATGCTAATCAGCCATATTCCACTGGAGCCACTGTGTTCTGCCCAGTGGTCGCTTGCCACATCCAATCAGGGCATTGTTCCACCAGGTGACCAACACAAAACAGTGACTTAGGATGCTGGGGAGGCCACATGAAGGCAATGGGGCGAGGTAGGATGAAAGGAACCCAAACAAAGAGAATTTTCCAGCAGGAATTCTTCCACACACATTTTCTGCTTTGCGGTTTATGTTGTGCTGCCGTAAAAACCCTTTGTTTCAGAGTTGCTCAGAGCCACGATCCTCTGGGACCGGCAACACGGATGAAAAGGAGAGTAAGACAAGAAAATAGCTCTACTCAAGTGAGGGTTTTGCTTCCCTTCTAATCTTTGCTCTTGGCTCAAGGCCCACATCCTGCTACAGTAAAAGGAAAATGCCATTTCTTTTGGCCTGGCCCAAGGAAAATCTTACCATTCCCTACCTTTGTTTTGTTTTGGAATTAGAGGAATGAACAAAAGTTGAGCTGGGAAGATACAACACTGTACAGAGAAAAACCATAAAACAATCAGCTGTGCCTTTCTCTAGTTTAACCAGAGGTGAGCCTGTAAGAATCAAATACCATCAAAGACAAGAAATGGCTGAAGATGTACCATGGCACCCCTTGCTATTCGCAACACCATCAAACAAACTTTTAATGGTTTTCAAAAGACGCCTTGGCACCTCCCCAGAAACACTGAATCATAATCACAGGGGAAACGGAGGAGAAATGGTCCATGCTTTTAAATAAGTCACCCAGATGATTCTGATGCAGGACCAACTCTGAGAATATCTGCTCTGGACCACACTGCCTGGCACACTCACGTGGAGGGAAGTGCAACACACCCCAGCAGTCAGGGCTACATCCAACCCAGAGAGCTGGGACCCTAGGAGCCACAGTTGTTATCCCCTTGACATTGACCCCAAATGACATTAAAACAGTTAATATTCACATAGCACTTAGCATTAGCACATGCCAGGAACTTCGACATATATTATCTCACTACAAAGGTAAATGTCACTTAAACATTTTAAAAATTTATTATTTAAGCAAGCTATCTTGAGGGGAAAAGTTTATAACAACAACATTATCTGTAGCTGGACCACATGATCATGTTCACTCTTCACTTTCAATTGAGACAAAGAAGTGAAATATATCGCCTGTACAAACTCACCTGTAACACTCACTTGAGTGGTAGAAAAATGCACTAAATGACCGATCTAGTTTAAATTGAGTCTGTTCTTACCATCCTAATGGTCACTTTAGGCTGTACCAGTCTTCCTTGAATGAATTTTTTTTAAACATTTTATTTTCAGATAAATTCTTCCTGCTTCTCTACCAAGATGAATTCTAGACGTAAGGAAAGGGTAAAGGAGGATGCCTGCTCAAGGCAGCACGCAGGACAGAGGGCATTGTGCCTGCCCCGCTCCGGGATCACATCCCTTGTCCACCTAGAAGCTGCTTAGCCTGCTGGCCGCTGTGGCAGAGACGGAAGCTGGCGTGACCTCGTCTGCCTTGTTCTCTTGCTTCATCCAGAGCACGGAGCCTGGCTGACCCTGGGCTGCCTGGGCTTCACCTTGCGTGGTGCGAGCACCACATCCTTCTCTAAGGTTTGGCCAGAGGCTCGCTCGCTCTCATCTGCTGGGCCCACCCAAAGTCTGCTCAGAGCCCACCTGCCTGTTCCCTATAACGGGCTCTGCAAGACCCCGAAACACAGGCTCAGGTGCCCACGGGAGCTCAGGCTACACCACACAAGACTAGCAGATCCGCTTGTGCTTCCTGAGGGCGGAGAAGGGGGAACCGCACTTCCGCTGCTGTTCCCATCTATCCAATGGGCCTCCTACCTGCCATGCCAAAGGCAGCCCAAGGATGAGAAAATCAGGACCACGCCTCTCTGTTCTGTTCTGCTGTCTTTTTCTCTCCTTTGGGTTTCCATGGCCTTCCAACACTGAAAAGGACAGGACTTGATGGGGAGACCCAGCTTAGTTAAATAAAGCATGCCTGATGTGCTAAATCATCAACTGAAGCACCACAGAAGGCCCTCTCTGAGACGACAGCCTGGTGATGTAGCATGCTCCGTTTGGTCTTAGCCCTCCTCCGGCATTCCTAACTTCCTCTTCCCTCTGTAGACAACAGACTCCCCCAGCTATCTAAAGCAAAGCCCTCACAACTGAGAAGGCAAAAGACAAAAACACAAATGGTCTTATAAATATACTACCCCATTAGACAGCTGCTACTATATGACCTATAAAGTGGATTTTGCTTTGCAAGAAGGCAAAATAGAAAGTAGGAAGACACTGAGGCACATGCTGTCGTATGAACAGTAAATGGCCTGGCCTGTTATTCTTCTGCTTATGACACACGCTTTTCTTCCTTTAGTGCTATTTTCTAGCCAGAGCTGTGTCTTCAGGTAATGAGTCCCTATCAGATAGGCCACCACCACATGGTTCTATCATTTTTCCTATCTATCCATGCCCTACTGCCACTACAGGCCCAGGTCAGAAACCACCTCTCCCACATCCCTGCTACTATCTTGCTCTAAAATTTTTTTTAATCTAAGACCCAGACAGCATTTGACACACAAGTCAATGCATCAAAGTCTTACGTGGATTTCCATTCAACCATCACCTGTGTGGATCACTTCTGCACTAGTGTCTACACTGCTCTGCAGACTGCTTGAAGGAAGGAACCATGCAGAATAAAACTCTGCTCTGCTGGGCCTGGTGGCACAAACCTGTAATCCTAGCACTCTTAGGAGGCTGAAGCAGGAGGATCACCACAAGTTTGAGGCCAGGCTGGGCTACGTAGTGAGTTCAAGGTCACCCTGAACTATCTAGTGAGACCCCCCAAAAAATAAAAATATAAAAAATTTAAAATTCTGCTCTGTTGGTTATAACAACAAATTCTGAAACTAAATGACACAGCTGTCACTGCTTATACACTGGACAAGTCACATAAACCCACTGAGCTTCTGCCCACCCTGTGCCACCTATAAAAGAGAGGTAATAATACATCTACTCACAGGAGTCTAATGACAAGTAAATTAATATGTTTACAGAGTTTGGATCAGTCACACATGCACAGTGAACCCTATATACATGCACAACATTTTATTTTATTCCTCTTATTATAAAAGGATGAGTGCAAAACTGATACTTGTTCATGCTTTGACATGAACTATTTTCTCTTCACTATTTGAAACTTTTTATTTTAAATATTACTATTGCTGAGATGTAAAGCTAAAATGTATCATCACTGAATTTTTTTTCAGGTCCTCTGACAGTCTAAGAAATAATGTTATCACAAAAACAACCACTACCCCCAAATATACATCACTCACAAAAATTAGAAGTTGAGGAAGTCCTTATATCTTCTTGTATCTTCACGTAAGAAGAGAACATTTTGTTTCATCTTATATCTTTTGAGCATCACTATTGTGGTTCATGTCTAGATCCCTCCTCCATGTACTTTTAGATGGCACTTTTTTGGAGGCAGCTGGATCTAGAATTTGTGAGTGGTTTGTGGTTCAGTGCTGGGATTAAAGGTGCTGGGATTAAGGCTGGGTGACTGCTGGATCAGCCCACTGATTAGTGTGATCCTGGCCTAATGTCGTCAGTCTGGATAAGATAAAAGGAGCAGAAAGAGGCTTGTTTCTTTCTCTCCTCTCTTGCTACTTTTGCTGCTTTCCACCACCATGAATGGTAGCCCCTCTGCCATGTGCTACTCCGCCTTGGAGCCAGCCAATGATGGACTGAAACTTCTACAAACTGTGAGCTAAATAGCCTTTCCCCCTTTCATTTCGGAAGCTAGGTATTTTTGTCTCAGCAAAGAAAGAAAAGTAACCAACACAATCACAATACCTCAGAGATGGTAGCAAGTCAAGGGTAACTGCTTTCATTTCATTAACACATATTAATTACACATATTAATGAGGTTCCCTGTGATATTTCTATACATGCATACATATCCAACCAGTCTTCTTTCATCCTATCCCTCCACACACCCTTTCTAGTCCCTAATAACCACTATTCTACTTTCAGCTTGACTTTGTTTCTGCATTTTAAAGAGAACATGAAATATTTGTACTTTTGTGTCTGACTTATTTCACACTTTCATTTCACTACAAAATTTCCATCCATTTTGCTGCAAATGAAAGGATTCTATTTTCCTTTGTGGATGATAATACTCCAGTGTGTATATACCTCATATTTTCTGTACCCATTTATACACTGATTGGGCAGTTAGGCTGATTCCATGTCTTAGCTATTGTGAATTATACCATAAAAGACACAGAGGCACAAGTATTTATTTGGTGTACTGACTTCCTTTGGATACATACCAAGGTGTGGGATAGCTGGATCACATGATGTATCTATTTTTAGTTTTCGGAAGAGCCTCCTAACTGTCCTCCAAAATGATCATGTTCATTTATATCCCCACCGACAATGCACTGCTTTAATGTTACAGGTGACCAAAACAAGGTTTTGGAGGTTAAGAAGCTGGACCACATCACCAAGAAACTCAGAACTCTTCTACTCCGTCCATCAATGCCTCAGGTTAGCCAGTTACAAAACAATTTACTGCCCAAAGTCCCACTGGATCCTCAGGGAATTTCCTGAGCTTCTTAAGAAGGCATCAGCATCCCCATTTTGCAGGCAAGGACACCCCAGTGACAGGAGTTACCGAAGGCAGAGCCTGAACCGGAAGCCAAGACTTCTGATCTAAACCCCCCATCTCCTCATGATACCCAGCATCAGCCCATAGTCATGCAGAGGAGATTTTGCTCCTGAGTTCGGTTCAGGGTTCGCACAGACCTGATCCTAGACCCCATCTTCCCACGGTGGAAAACATCCTTCATGTCTCTGTTCAGCTATGCCGCTATTCCTGGCCTTTCTTCTTACGCTTGCTCTCACTTCCACGGGACGTGCTTTATCAGAATGTGCAATTGGAGGGGAACATTGAAACCTGCTCTCGACCATCCACTAGGTTCCCCAAGGAGGCCTGAAACTATTCTTCTCTGGGGAACAGAATTAAGATATTACTGCTTCATTCCTAAGCCTAATCTCTTAACATAACATTAGTCAGTAATGGATCTGACATGTTCATATGTATTTTTCTGATTCTTAAATCTATCTCTTAACTGGTTTGGGGCTTAGCGGGAAAAGGTAGGTACTATTTACTGAGCCCCTGAAATCTCAACGGACATTAGCTGTTGTGAGGATTATCAATTTATATAAAACTGGTTTGCTAACAGAATTGGCAGAGGTCTCTGACTTCTCCACATCCTGTCAGATGGCTGATGCAGTTCTGAAAGGTTTGCCTACCACATTCAGCAGAACCACTAGCCTAAAACACCAGAAGTCAGAGATGCAACCGACCACAGCCTCCAACACTTGCAGACCTCAGATCCCAGAAACAGACTGATGACACGGTTGACTTAAGCCCTTCTGCAAATGGCACATTATGATTAGGATTCAAAGCCCAGCTAAATCTCTGGTCTCTTTCTTAATGTTCCACAGAGTGAGTTTCACCTTGTGTGTCCCCAGGACTTTATCAGAGCAGATGGGGGATTCTAGAAGGGTGACTAGCCATCCAGTCTATTTTGGTGCTCCAAATCTTCAGCAGCCTGGTGTCTGAGAGAAGAGAAACGGGGCTATGTCAGAGTACAAGCCAGCGCCAGTGGCAAGGGCTTCCACATATCTATTTCTGGCTGTCCCCTGATGCTGTGTCATTGGAGGAGCTGTGACATCACATTCTCTGCCTTTTTCCAAAGCCTGACACTACAGGTGACTCAGAGAAAGTGGCAGCAGTGGCTGAGCCTGACTTAATATATAAAGACTCAGGGAGTCACGCAGAGTGCCTTGCTCTGCAGTCAGATAGGGTCATGAAGGTAACCATAAAGTATGGGATCAGAAGCGACCTTCACTGTCCTGTGGAAAGGCATGAACTCTTGCTACACTGCTCCTGTCAGTGGACCTCCAGGCCCTCTTTGTACATCTCAATGACACTGAACGCATTACCTCCAAGGCAGCTCTAGCAAGATGATTTATACCACTGAAATGGAATATTTAGGGCAAACTAATTTTTAACTTCTCACTCAATAAGAGGTCTGGAGGGAGGTGGCATCAGGGTTGATTCATGACTCAAAACAGTCATCAAGGATTAAGTTTTTTCCATCTTGTTGAAAAATGATTTTCTTCTTTGGCTCAAATATCTTTTTCTCATATCATATCATCAGAAGCAAGATGAAAAGCACTATACATGAAAGGCAGTCTCCTCATGTGTCTCCCTCTGTTAATCAAGGTAGAAAACCTGCCCTGAGCCCCAGAAAAATCCCCCTTGTGTTTCATAGGTCAGAACACGGCTGCATGTCCATGCCCCAACCAGTCACTCGTGGGAGAGGTATAAAGTGAGCACACTTGACCTTGTCCAACTGTCAGTTGTGCCTTGGACTCAAAACCAAAGTTCTATGAATGAAGAATATTTGTTGAACCAGAAAATGAAAAATAGTCATTAGTACAGGCAATCAGCCATGTCAACCATAGCAGCCTGGTCTCTAGCTAAACTAGATCAAAAGTTCTCCTTAATACTGCTTCTCAATGATAAGTCTCTCTAGCCATTGATTCCAGATCTATTTTGATTCCTCACACAGAATAGGCATGACAATTTCTATAAGGTAAACGTATCTATCAACTGACCATTCTGTGGAAATCTCATTTTCTCATTGTTCAGTGTAATACAAAGTTCTAGAGTCACACAGGGTTCCACACCCTGCTCTGCTATTTACTGGCTGATTGACCTTGGGAAATATCCATAAACTCTTTATACCAACTTCATCAACCAGACAATTAATATGCTAACAACAATTACCTCACAAGGCTATTGTGAGGGTTAAATAAGTTGATACACATAAAACACTTGGAAAAATGCCATCACTACATTTAAGTGTCTTTTATTATACCATAACTTTTAAAACAGTATTCCATTTATCTGCATCTCCATCAAACAGTAGGAATAGGAACTTAAATCTGTTTCAATAGGCTGTTCTTAATATTTTCTGCCTGTCTTCAACTTGTATCCATGCAGTTGACTTTTTTGAAGTTGGATAAAAGGCTTACAATTAACTCTGCTTTATTTCACGGGAACACAAAAGGATTAAAAGTATACCTATGACTCCAGAGATGAGAAATGAAAAACTATAAAAACCTTAAAGTTACCAGGTTAGATTGCTCTTCCCATCCCTAATATCACCTTCCTCATTCTCTCCACTGTTACTGCTTCAATTTTTTCCATGACTAAACCTGGCCTCTGAACTCCTTTGTCCCACAGCAGCACAGGGCAGTGTTATGAGCTGTTTTACACTCCCCCAAAACTCACATCCTAAAACCTTGACTTCCAGGACCTCAGAATGTGACCATAATTGGTGATAAAGTCTTTAAAGGCATGATGGAAGTTAAAATGAGGTCATTGCTGTGGATCTTAATCCAATCTGATTGACGTTCTTATAAGATAAAATCTGCACACACAGAGATACCAGGAGTATGCACAGAAATACACACACATGGAGGTTAGACCAAGGAAGGACACCTGCTGTCACCTGCAAACCAAGCAAAGAATCCTAGGAAAGAATGCTACTCCAACAACACTTTGATCTTGGACTTCCAGCCTCCAGAGTTAGAAACTAAATTTATGCCATGTTAGCCACCCAACCTGGGGTGCTTTGTTTTGGCAGTCATAGCCAACATACCGGCATCCTGTGCTGGTTTCTGTTGCTTGCAGTTAAGAACCCAGTCTTCCATGTACCTTCATTCCTCTTCCTCTATGCCAACCATCAGTACCATCATCCTCTTCACCCTCCCTTTCTCTGCCTCTCCTTTAATCATTCAGAGCAACCATAATAGTCATTTCTCTGCCTGCTTGTTCCTGCTTTACCAGGCAGCAAATCTACAACAAAATCATCAGGCAGAGAGAGCTAAAGTAGACATTTCTGGGCTGGATCACAGACCAAAAGAAATAGAACGTATTATCAAGCTTCCCAGGGAGTTCTTATCTACCTTTCCAAATGCCTATCTGTAACTATCATGGTTGACTCAAAGTTAGAATAAAGAGAAAGGAACTAGCTAGGGGAACTTGGAAAGTCCTTTTTCTTTCTAAGATCTAGTTTTCTTCTCAATGTAACAAAGATGCTGAAGTCTTAGATCCCTTCTGGCTCTATTACTTCTCTGAATGGAAGAAGGAAATTTAGGTCAGAAACTGAGCATCATGTTAGACAGAAACTGACCAGTGTTTAAATCTCAACACTTAAGACGCTCTGCAGTATGGATGAATGGTGTCAAATGATTTAGAGAGACCAGAAGCAGACAGAGAGAAATGTATTGGTCCCAACCCAGGGAAGGGGATAAAATTTGATCAGTGATGCGACAGTCCTTCACAGAGGTAAACAATTCCTCTAAGACCTGCTACTCCAGGAAGTCCACCTAGACTAAACAAGCTAGCAAGATAATCTTCCTTTTCCTGGTCCAATGACCTAGGAGAGACCAAAACACAAAGATAATCCTAAAGGATATAGGATAATTTTTGATCACAAACACCTTGAGAATGAGGGCAGAAAGAAGAAGAGAACAGACTGTGTGTCCCCTAAAGAGGACCCAGCTGACTCAAGCATGTGGCGACACATTGGCTCTATACCCAGGCATCCTCTAGGGACTAAGAGGACAGCCAAGCACTGTCTCGTGTATCAGTCCTACCTGTCCTTCACATGTGAAAACAGCTAAGAGTCTAATTGGGTTGAAGAGGATTGGTCTAGAGAGGGCCGCAAAGTGTAGAAAGTAGCAATAGAGTGGTGATGGGGAGGGCAAACTGAAAGTGGACGAAAATCATACTTAGATACAACCCACACTCAGCATCAGTCAGCAGCACTACCCAAGGCACTAACCAGCTTCAGACCAATGCTTGGTCTTGTTCCAGTCCTGAATATATTATATAATTCTAACACACTTTGTAGTTGTCATCTTAAAAGGCAAAAGACCTTCTTGGCCTTTGCACACAAAATGAATGAGAAAATGCCTCCATGCCTTTATTAAATATATAACATGTTACAAAATACAAAATGTGGAGGGGCAGCTGGCTTCAAGGAAAGAAGGACTACCACACTGGCATCCTAAAGCCCAGATTCTCTTCCTGCCTAGTATATTAATTTATCATTAATGCATTCATTTATTTGTTCATTCTGACCACAAAATCAGAGAATTCTGTGTGCCAGGCATCATGCTCAACACCAAGGATGAACAAGAAAGGCCAGTTTCAGGGCTGGGGATTTAGCTCAGTAGCTCAAGCACTTGCCTGGTAAGCGTGAGGTCATGAGTTCAATCCCCGGTACCAAAAAACAAAAACAAAAACAAAGAAAGGCCAGTTTCTCCCCCATAAATGCCCAGACCAGTGAAGGAAAAGACAACAAACAAAATGTAAATGATAGCTTATAAGTTGTTGTGGGAAATATAGTCACGTATAAAATCTAGTGTCCTGCAGCACACTCGGGTGACTATAATTTACAACGATCTATTTTATATTTTATGAAGAGCTAGAAGAGAGGAATTCAAACAAAGAAATGAAAAGAAGACAGAAATGTTAATTACCCTAATTAGGTCATGACATATTGCATGCATAAAATTAGTCATCTTAGTGCAGCCCATAAATCTGTGCAATTATTATTAAAGAGGAAAAATTAAATAAGGAGAGAGAAATGTGGGATATTTCTATACTTTCTATGCTGCGTCAAACAAGGATTTGACTCAAGGGTTTGAATCAAACAAGGGTCCTGAGTTGCCAGCCAGCTCTCCACTGTATCATATGTAGGCTGATTCCCATCCATTTTCTTCAAATTGATCAGCTCTCAGTTTGCCTGTTTATAAAATGATGAATCAGGGCTTGGGAACGGCAGCATAGCTGCACCATACCACGATTCCTGTATGTTCATCACAGCGTGACCGCTGTATCTGTGAGTATACGCAACTTCTGTGTACTCACAGAAAGCCCATTAAGAAAGGAATTTAGGGAAATTTTATAGGAAAATTGAATGACCTCAACAGAGAGACTGCTGGGAGTCAGAGCTCACCAGAAAAAAAAAATTCCTCTTTCCAGAACCTGGTCAAGTGCATCCCGCGAATGTCAGGACCATCTCTGGGTTGGCAGCTTGCACATTTGCTTCTCCCAGCCAGAAGCACATTTCACCAGTGTGCAGGCAGGAATGACAGAATGGGGTTAGGACCCAGGAAAGAGCGACATGGATTGTCACCATCCAAGGCACTGCAGAAGAGGAGGTGGCAAGGAGCCCATGATGGTGCTGCCCTGGGATGAGGTGGACATGGGGCTGACATGGAAGAGGTCACTGAGGGAACCAGGAGTCCAGGGGCTCGGAGTCCAGAGAAAGGAGCTCAATCGAGCAGCTCAGGCTGTAGGTTAAGGCTGGCAGTCAAATTTCTGCTTGGTCAAAACATAGACTTTCTCTGGACCTTAGGCACCACCTCATTAAAATGCAGATAAAACCATTTCTTCAAACTAATGTGATATTAACTTAAAGATATCAGTTTTGTGATAAATGTATTAAAGAGACAAGGAGATACTGAAGACAACCATCTCTGCCGCCCATTAGCAGGAACACAGCTAAAACTTTAAGTGGGACACCTCAGTAAAGACCTGTATAATAGGAAAAACCATGCTCTCTCAGGTCTGCTATGACAACTCATACCTAATGCTTTGTAAACTCTACAGTACTATGCAAATATGCATGTCATTATGATTATGACTATAATTATGATTTAATTTAATTATTATTAACTGGGTGGGTAGATTAGTAGCTGGAAAATTAGATGGTCAGGCATTGCAAAAATCATATAAAGACACATTCCCCACCATCTAGTAAGGATGAAAATAAAGATGCAACTCTCGATCGCGGCCTATCTCTTTGGGACCCGAACCTCTGGGACACGCAGAGTGGCCTGGGCTGTTTGGATTGGAAGACTGCGCAGACCTGCATCTCGGCACGACTGTTTGGGACTGGTAGACCTACGCTTCATCTGCAGGGAACTGCCCAGAGACTGGCATCTGAGCCAGGTCTGTTTGGGCCCGTAGCCCCGCACTTCACCCCCAGGGAGTATCGCAAAAAGCAGCATCACGGCATGTCTCTTTGGGACCCGAACCTCTCGGACCCGCAGAGTGGCCCGGGCTGTTTGGATTGGGAATAGTGTGGAGACTGGCATCTTGGCCAGGTCTGTTTGGGATTGGGAACTTTTCAGAAACGAACATTCTGGCCTGACTCTTTGGGACCTGTAGGCCCACCCTTCACTTGCAGGGAACCTCCTGGAGACCTGCCTGGGACAAAGCATGGTGGCCTGGCCTGCCTGAGATTCCACAGGCTCTGGGGTGACCACACCCAGCATTTGCCTTACAATTTAGGGAGCCAGGAGCCCACAGAGGGGACTTAGGACCCTATAAGGAAGCCAAAAGCCTATGGGGGAGCCACTGCCCCTCCAGGAACTGAGAGTGTAAGAGGTAGTTCGCCACACATGTAGAGAAAGCTTTGGAACACCGCTCAAAGTAAGGAAATATAGAAAAATGACAAAAGGAAAGACCAAAAGGCAGGCTCAAAGCCCTAGCCCTCCCCAAGAAAGCTTAGAAGCCGTGTACATAGAAGAAAAAGGAAGCCATACACCTGAAATGTCTGAAATGATATCAAATGAAATAAATATGCAAATAGGGAAAGCTATGGAGAAATTCAAATCAGAAATACTTGCCCAGGTAAAAGAAGAATTGATAAAAACAGTGAAAGAAATAGTGAACGCATCTAGTGAAAACACAGCTAAAAAATTAGAGGAACAAAG
>PVJX010015437.1:0-42600 GCA_004027295.1 Dolichotis patagonum | reverse complement strand
AAAGAAATGGACTTTCAGACCTGACTGAGAATGTGGCAAAAAAAAAAAAAAAAAAACCCCAAAAGGTGGTGTGATTGTGTTGGAGTGTGAGGGAGTATTTTGGCGGTTATTAATGGCTGTAGTGGATTACTTAATAGTCAGTTTTAGTGATAACTCCCAGCAGAATTGAGTCAGCGTGGTTTTGGGAGTGAAAGACCCACCAGAAGATTGTTGCTGGAATGGTATTAAGGGAGGATAGAGGAGGGAGGAGAAGATTGCAAACAGCTGATTTTCCCAGGAAAGCCTGCCACAACGGGTTTTCCTGAAAGAACACAACTTTTTTCACTGAAGGAAGAAGTAGGGTCCTCCCTGTCATGGGGGATGGTTGCTATTCTCTTCAGGGGAGATCTGGTTTTCTCCTTTAGCATTGCTTTTTGGCTCAAATACAGATCTTTCACCCTACCACCGCAGCAGACTTTCTGGCTCCCAATATTGGCCTTTGGGCCATTCTGGTGTAGATTCTTTATATGCAACCGTATAAGACATTGCAGTGGGTGGTAGTCCTTGCCCAGACTCATGTGGGACATTGCAATGGGATCCAGGCTCTTGGCTGGATTTTTCAGGTTTCTAGTACAAGGACAGATGTTTGCACTCTTCTACATCTTACTCTAATAATACTCAACTAGTACAATAGCAATGTCTTTTAATGTTTTAATTTTTGTTTCATTTTTTGAGCATACCTTGTACAGATGTGTCAATATTTCACATGGTACCCCCAGTAATTTGTATTATCTTATATCTTATTTATCAATTAAACACTTTAAAAATGTTACTAATATATTTCCCATACATAATGATTGAATTCATTGTAGGGAATCAGTTTGTGTACATAACACATCTCAATTCTTTTCCCCTTCGCTCTATCCCATTTTATTTTGCCAATATCAGATTCATTTATTTATGTCTTTAAAGGTTAATTGTCATATATAAAGGCAAACAACCAGACTAATAAAAATTATTGTATTCTAGCATAGACAATGTATCTAAAAGTGTACCTTGATTTAATGTAATTGTCAATTTAAATTTTTTTAAAGTAATGTAGATTCAGAAGTAATTGCTAATCGTCTGTTTAACCAAATACCTTTATGAACTGAACAAGCTGTTTCAATACTTTGTAATTTAACTGACTAAAAGACCAACATTACTTATAAATAGAGGAATTGTTACCATGTACTAGAGAACATGTCTTTATTAATTCACTACATATTAACTCTGGAAAACCCTTAAGTCCAGGTAACAAATTCTGTCTGACAAAATATGGGCAGAAGTGATCTCTATTTAATTTTTTTTATTCATCAGATGGATGAAGAAAAAGAATCTGGTGAAAAACACTGAGATCATTAATTTGTAAGCACTTTGAATCCTGACTCCTGAATTTCCCTATGAAAAAATTGCTTACTGAAACATCATTGAGTAAATATAGCTAAGAACTAGATTTTATTATTATTCAAATAAGATTTTAAGGAAATATATTTTAGCAGGTAACTTAAGTATGATACATGATAAAACACATGAAATGTAATGGCTACAGTGAAGTCTACATATTTTAATAATTAATATTTGATTTATTACTCTACATATTACTTCTCTCTTGTGCTAAGAAAATGAATATTAAAGCAAAACAGTCTGAAACCAGTCTAATCCCTTAGGTACACTCAAACTTCGGTTATTAGAAATAAGGAACATAAATATGACGTAAAGTGAACAATTATTGTTTTACTTTAGCTCCAGTTCAAGATAACCTATTCTGTTAAAAAAAAAAACACTGCCATGAAGACACAGATGTTAGATTTTACAAATGGACATAGTACATATAATATCTTTGGATTGCAGCTCATGTTCTTCAATAATTTAACACATAGAGACAGATTTTAAATAATGCAATTAATAATTTGAAGTGGAATATCAAAACTTCATGTCTTAAAAAGTGTCAATTATTTGTTCAATAAGCAATGATTGTTTATTGTGAATTAAAAACAAAAATCTAAGATTACTTACTCGGTGTAAATATTAAGAAAGTTAAATATAATGCTTTATGTCTATCATCAGACCATAAATAATGCTCTGTCCAGTATGCCATTTCCTCTAACCAAAGGGAAAGTTAAAAGTTAAAATTGTGTAAGAGGTTAACATATCAAAATACTGTCTATGCCTATGTATATGCTCTTACATAAACAAATAGCAAACACTTTTATAGATTTTGATAATTTTTATGCAGCTGATCTTTAGATTTCTACTGACTTACCACAATTATTGATATAGAGATATACAACATGCTTTATCTTGGCTTTTACATACAACAGTACTGAAGATTGTTTCAGGGATTAATGCTCAGAGACACAACCTGTCACTTTTCTAACTTGCTCAGTACTCGATGAGATGTTTAATGTTTGTTTGAGTGTTAGACCCAGGCCATAGAACTGTAATTAAGGAGGGACAATTGGTTCTTTGACCCAATTCTTCCAAATTTAGAGGGAACCACATGAAAATAATAATTTTAAAGATTTAGTACCTACTTAGGAAGAATGATTAGCTAAAATTAGAAGTTACCAGATGGTACACATGGTTAATAACATCCATCTGTGAGTCACGTCATGACCACAAAGTTGATCCAAGGGCACATTTGGTGCCACTTACACCAGAAAGAAACATTATTACACCTGTTTGGCAAAGATTTTTTTAAAATGCATTGCATTCTGATAACTAGAGAAATCATCTTTCAGTAACCTACCTTGGCCTTACCTTGTCCTTTTACTTGTGATAGTAGCAAATAAAGATTAATCAATTCCATTCATTATTTATTAGGCTATGGTAAAATTGTACAAGTATAACAATGGAAGACTTGGAGAGATAGAAAATGGTTCACTGTATGGTAGTCTAGGTTCTAGATTAGGTATCTTGTGTTCTAAAATTAAAAAGAAAACTATTTCTTGTATTAACTATTTCAATATATAGTGGACACTGTATTATACTGTACAAATATAGGATGGGGTAAGTTCTTAAAAGTTAAGCTAGCTAAATTAAAAACTCATCTCCTTTTCTTACCATCCATGTGAATTAGCGAAACTCAATTTCCCTGTAGCTTAGTTACTATTAATGAAACTATTATCTGGAAAATGGGGATGATGACAGTTACATTATAGATCTATGAGGAAAATGTGAAACTGAAATGCTATTTTTAATGGAGGTTGGACAAATTTGTGAAAACAATAAATATAAGATTTGACTGATTTAATAACTTTTCTAGTAATTTAAGTTGGGTAGTTATGAGAACTTTTACATTATTACACAACTTGAAAAGAGTTAATGCTAACTTTTTCAATGAACTTTGCAATCCAATGCAGTGTGTTGCCATGTAACTAATTTAGAAAAATTGTCAGGACAAGAATATTTGAGTCATTATTCAAGTGAAACACACTTTGGAAGCTGTGCAGTGTGTGAGCAAATGTATATTTCTCAATAGAAGTGTATATCAATTTTTATTCTGCTGTTGACCTAAGCTATATTCCTTGTCACTGGAGCCTTTATAATGTTTTCTGCCATGAGATCTACCAGAAATGAAGAAAGTGAAGAGTACCTAGGTGAATTGCCAGAGGCCTCCTGCAGGTTCCCCAAACATCATGAACTTTTGATAAACCTGGAAGCATCAGCTTTGCCTTGTTCTCAGCTAGCTAGAGTATCACCAATCTTGTAACTAACCCAGGGATTGAATGTACAAGAATGTTCATAACTCAAAAAGTTTAGGCTTGTACTCATGCTTTTATTCACAGCCAAATACAAAAAATTATAACAGAAACAATTTTAAATAAGACCTAAATTGCTATTCAAATTTTTAAAAAATATTAATATTAAGTCATACATATTAGAACAGGATTTTGATGTAATACTTGACTTTTAGATGCAAGTCATATTTGGCAAGAGTGTTTTGAGAAATTAGTATTTTTAGATACAATAAAGCCATTATTACAAATCTCACATATTCAAAGGCAATCTTTTTACTTTAAATGAAAGCTTAGCTCTTTAATAAAGAATAAAGTATCTCACCTCCACCTTCTTTTTAGTAACAAATAAAAGTAACATAGTGACTGTTTATTTTGTGACTACAAAGTGTTTCTTTTTATAAATATGACATTTACAATTGCATAATGTTATGAAAAGACACTCAGATTTAATCTATTTTCAATAATGAAAATATTGATTTTTAGGGATATTAAATGTAAATACATCTGGTAAACTAGTGTTTGTAATTCATTCATTCTTCTAATTTGGTGAAAACCATTTCTATGCCTTCTCTTTTCCTATTTCATCTCTCTCTTTCTTGAACTAATGTCTCCGTGTCTTTATTTTTGAACCTCTGGAACAAGTATACATATATCCTGACAAGTTCAGTGCAAATATTAGCCTAAAGGCTGTTGTGATTTCAGTGGAGGCTTTTGAAGAAACATGATGACGTTCTTCCCCATATATTTACAAGAGGCATTTGTAATTGTAACATTAAACAAGTTTAGTACCGCAAAGATGAACATGTTTTCACTTACAAAGAGCTGGATATAACTGGCTGTCTTTCTAAAGAAATGGAAGCAGCTTTATTTCATAGAAGACCAAGAAGACTAAAGGAGAAATAAAAAAAAAAGACAAAACACCATTTTGATCTAGCAACCATTCTTTAATATGGGATATGTGTTATTATATGACCAAAAGTAGAAGTGAATATAAAAATATTTGTGCTTTTTTATTATGTGACTATATAAATCAAGATAGTACAAACTTTAAACAAGCCTGTCAGTCACTTAATGAAACAGGAGTTTCTCTCACTACTGTATGATCTGCTACTGATCTTGGTGATTCTCCTGGAAATTACATTCAAAATATGTTTTCATCATAACTATGACAAGAGAAATCTGTGGAGTTAAGCAACAGCTTTGGAATGTCCACTCAAGAGAATATATATTGCTCCTTTCCACAACTGGCATCACAAAGATTTGCTTTTTACAACAATGGTCAAAAAACATTCTTTTGCAGAAGTTGAACTTAATATCTCTCACATAATGAATTTATTATGTGTAATTTATAATTTATAATGTCTGAATTTATAATTCATTTATAATGAATTTATTATATGGATCCTGTTGTCTTGCTTTGAAATCTGTGTCACTTACATTGTTTTCTTCTAATCCACTTTGTTCTGTTGTTTAGTTTTACTCTCTTTAAAATAAAAAATTCTTACATATGATGTATACATCAAGGTCTATTCAATTTAGTATGATGTACAAAATATAAAATTTCATGAGAAGTTACTCCTTCTGTGTGTTTGGGAGAAAATCTAAGCACAACACGCCTTTTGAATAATCCTTTAACTTATAAGGTTATGAAAACTTATTTATGTTTTTCTTTTTCTTTTGAAACAAACTTGTCAAAAATAAAGATTAAAATGGACAAAATCCTTTCAGTTTTTATAAATTTATAAATTTCAAAATTGTTCAAAAGGTATGCTTTTTTATGTTATCTCTCTTGGTCATTGAGGAAGTATTAAAATATTGTTCATATTTACTAAATGTGACACTGGTATCTAGAGAAAAGAATCTCAAAATACATAATTTTTATATGGCTATGCTATTATTTTAATTCAGTTCTCCCCGACTATCTTTTTGGGTTTTTTCCTCTTCATTATACTTTCTCAGGGTGAAGAATCTGAGACTCACAACCCTTTTTGAAGTAACTCTCACTAGCTCGTACTGAACGACTCGTTTACATTGTTGATACATCCATATTTATGACTCACAAATTTACACTTAAAGCTCATTTCTGTCATCCTGGATTTTTCCAGACTCATATTGCTAACTGTACCTAATTATCTGTCTGTCTGTCTTTATCTATCTATGTATCTATTATCTATCCAGCCTCTATCTATCCTGCTTAATCTTGAGGCCTCCTCTAAGTCCATACAACTAACACTTCTTTGGAAACTGCTGACAAATAGGACAACCTTCTTAGGTCTCTACTCTGAATATATTTTCCACTTTTAAATCTTAGGGCTCCTTTTGATTCTTTTTACAAATAAAGATCACTTTTTTTTACTTAGATTATTTACGTTTATTAAACGTAATAAACGTGATTATTTACTTCAACCTTAAGTCTTTCTCTCTTTTGTAACTATAATGGTTATAGTTTAAATCTTTTTATTTAATCTTATTGCAACTATATAATGTTAAATATCAAAGTCTGTAAGATAATTTTAAATTCTTTACTATGCTATGAAATAATTGCCTAGATCTGACTCATTATGTCCTTTTAATTATGCTTCTTACCATCCCTATAATTGTCTTTCTAATTCAGTCCTCTTGGGCTTCTGATTCATACTTGAGTTGTCTGTGTTCCATAGTCTTGAAAAGGAAGTACACGTAGTACTTGTTGCTTTTCTGTCCTTTCCTATTCTAACTGACAAACTTAATTTTTCAGGTCAAGTTTCCTCTCCAAGTAGCCTCACAAATTACTTGATATACTATCTTCTACCTCTTAGGCTTAAATAGCACCCTTTTCAGTCTTCTGAGATAATTAATTATCACAGTGAATTTTATTTATACAAGTATTTTTATCACAAGGTTTTGGTTATGTTTCATAGGGAACATTTAAAACATAGCCTTTCCGAAACTTTACAGAGTATGAAACAATACAAGAGTTTTATAAACAGATAAATCCAAATTTTAATATAATTTAAGGCTTTGTGAATTATACCAGTAATAAGCCACTGTTTATTCTGAGTTATCTCTGATACTACCTTTATTAAAGAATGCTATCTTTATTAGAGAATAAAGCAATAATTATCCCTAGTGAGTTTTAAACCACAATGACCTAGTGAGATAGTAAAAACTCATAGGAAAACTATTCCCTGTGCTTGCTTGATGCTAACCCATTTTTGTCTTTTATCAACATGAAAGCTAACTACATAGGAGTGTAATGGAGAGTTCAACACCGATGCTTCTAGAGTTATGAAGTGTTCCATGAAATAAAAATTTTTCAATTAAACTAGTAAAAGTAGGGGAATTTTTATTAGTAAGCCAAAGCAAGTCATTTAAGCAGGTTTAAATTGGGGAGGTAATGCTTTAACGCCCTATTAACTACCTTCATTACAACTTAAGATACATGGTATAAGATGAACCATTTTACTGTTAATTATGCCACTTTTCAGATGTAATACTTTTTACTTTTTCAGGATTTTCATCTCCTATCTGTTAGTAAATCTATTGTTACAATGAAATAAATGCTATCAAGACAAGCTCCAAATAATCTACTACTAAAAATGAGAGGAGGTTAAAAGAAAATTACATAGCATGTTAAATATTTAATTTCTGTAATTAAAACCCCAGCTGAAAAGGTTACTGCAATTAAAATTTATTTTAATGTTGAAGTTCTATCTTTTTGGAAAAAGTAGTTCTTCTGGTATGTAGATAAGAATGCAATTCAATTGTATGAAACTAATGTATTAGTATAAATAATATAAAGTCTATTATACTATAATTTTATTAGTAATACAAACTCTTTCTGAAGTAAGCAATGTAGCACACAAAACTATAATTTACTCTATAATCTACAAAGTAAAAGAATGGACACAGTAACACTCACTCATACACACACACGCACACACTCCACACAGACCAGGGGGTGAGGAGGATATTAGGTCTCCTGTTAGAAATTGAAACTAAGACATAGCTGAATGTGCAATGATTTTATTAAAGGCAATCATATATGTGAAAGGAAATAGATAAAGACTAAAAAATATTTGGTAGACATCAAAGCATGCTGTGAAAGTAACTCTACATAAAGGATAGAGAGAGAAAAGTTGGAGTAGGAGAATTTCAGACTGCTGTGAAATTAAAGAGCAGTTCAAGGGATTCATCCTGAATCCTTGAGCTAAAGCCAGTTGTCAGAGATGAGGGCTGTCCAGTAATCAGCAACATCACTGTTCTTGCTGCATTTGTCACTAAGTACAGCCTGTGGGAAACAGGAGACTAAGCACAAATTCAAGGGTAGGTCTTAAAGTGCTACAGTTATGGTCCTCAGCCCATTGTACTCTACAAATTTGGAGGCAAATGAAATTGTCATGGAGCCCACAATGTCTTTATTATTACTGTTTCTGTAGGAGTCAGTTCCATGTGTTACAGCAATAGAAGGACTGGTAGATTAATGGAGGCATTGTTATATCCCTAAGCTTGTTATTTTGAAGAAATCAGTTTATCAATAATTTAGTCTATATACCATCAAAGGTAACAACCAATAGTATAGTAGGTAGCTCTTTTACTGACTTAGGAGGGAAATGGAAAAACAAGCAAAAATCAAGACCTGGGTATTTTCTTTGGTAGTCAGTTTTCTCTTACTGTACTCTCTGATACATGATTTTTAACCAGACAACCTATGCTTTAGCTTAAGGTATGGCTTTTTTCAGTCCATTGTCATTGGCCTTGTTGCTTTTGGCCTGTGGGGACAAAGTATATCATTATAGGAGCCACTGACCAAGGAGAAGTGTTCTTGGAAACACAAGAGAGAAAAGAAGATAAGAGTTAGGATCCCAGTATTTCTTACAAATACACAACCCCAACCACCCTACTTTTTTTTCCTTTAGGCCTTATCTTTGAATGATTTCAAAACTTATGGCACCAAAGGAAGCAGACAAAGCCTTCCAACACACTGGCCTTTGAGGAATACTTCATACACAAATCACAGAATTTTCATTTAGGATTTTTCTGATATGTTTGTTTTATAATAGGTACTATAGGATCGCAGTTCATTACCATTCTCTCCCAACTCTCTTCTCTTCTATTGCAAATATTATAAAGATTGATGCTTTTCATCTGTTTCTTTTTCAGGTAGGAAAACTATGTGACACAGTGTTGAAAAATAAAATGTAAAGAAGTATCTTTTGGGAAGAATAGTTAGGTTTGGTTTTGTTTTCCATGAATGAATCTCACGAATGAATCTGATGTGGCTGAGTAATTCCTGTCTTGCATGTGCAGTGTATGTATCAAATTAGGTTGATAACTTGGAAGAAGTATTATATAAACAAAAGTCACTATTTAAAGGCACTATCATGAAAGCTGTACAACAAAGCAGCCTAATAAAGATGCAAATATTTATTATTATTTAAATACTCTTTCCTAATTACCTGAATTCTATCCTTGAAGTGATTTGATTGGTTTGCTCTCATCATTATAACTTGATATGTGTATAAGTTTTTAAACTGTTATTTGCCATATGTAACAATACCTTTAAGACATCTTGTTTCTTCAGTAAAAAAAAAATATGTATTTTGAGTGCACAACCAGGTAGTATAATAAATGAACACATGCTAGCATGTTAAATGATGATAAGGAGTTAATGTGATTTTTATTTCTTAGTATATTTCTAGGAGTATAAATGTCTTACTGCTAGAATGATTTTTAAAATAAGGAGTCCTCATTTAAAGTAATATTTTCCAAGTAAGGATGTTATGTATGCTGCAGTAACTAAAGGCTTATCCTAGAACCAAAAAATATTTATCTAATTTCCAAGGAATTCCTATATTGAAACTAGCTTAGCTACATGTGTTTTGTTTAGGTTGAACTCTCTGAGTCACAAGTATATTCTTGAAAGAATTGGAAAAGGAGATAGAAAATATTCCAGAAGTTGTAGGTGTTGTTAGAAGTATTTTATTTTTGAGAAAAAAAACCTTTAAAAACCATCCAATTTAGGATATTTTTATTTAAACTTTTTAAGACTAACAAAGGACCAATTTTCACCATCTGCTTCAGTTTCACTCTGATGCAGATTTTCTCTCCTTTTTTTTTCTATTTAAATAGACATTCTGTTTGGCACCTTGTTCTCAAGTACAAGTCTTTGAGTAAAAAATGTAGTTTGCCTAATTTCCTGTCAAACCAATATTTATTCACAAATATCTGTTTTGTTGTTTTCTCACATAAAATCATATAGCACTTTTCCCATATGAAGAACTGGCTGGTTGGTGGTGCCAGCCAGAGCATGGACAGTTTTGAATATGCCAGCTGTTTTCATGATGGGCAGTTTATTCCCTGCCTTTCAGTTCACATATTTATGGGGGGAAAGGGTATTTTCTCACATTCCATGCTTATTTACTCTGATTATTTAATTAACAACAACAATGACATTTCTTTTTTAGCTTCTATCCTGGGTATTTGTTCTGGACACAAAGGTAAACCTGATGGTTACCTACATCTCTGTATGATATCATTAAAATATGTCAGAAGATTTTACGTAAAGTTCCTGTTATGATGACACATTTGAAGAAGAGAAAAATAGAATAGGTACTGGAAACACTGAGCAACATCTTTTACTCTTGAGGATAGTTTATGTGGAATTATTACTTCAAAAATCTATTTTTCCCCCCTGTGGAGATTTGGGAATGTTTCACAATGAAACAAATCATTCTAAAATGAATTTTTGCTAAAATACATAAAAATATACTCTGACATGAACTAAATATTTGAGGGGTGAATATGAAAAAAGAGCCATCATGCTAAAAGTAAATTTACTTGACTGTTTAAAAGCTTGTACAGTTAAAAGTTCTGTTTATTCCTATTCCTTAACCATTCCCAGCCTGTATGACAGTTAAAAAAAAAGAATTTTAGCTTTGATTAAATAGAAAATTCAGTCTTAAAAATTGACCATATAAAACCTTTTATCTCTAAGAGACTTAAAATTGTTTATATTTACAAGAACATTTGTATTTATCGGCAAGTTATGTAGAAGTGAAACAAACACCACCCACAAACCCCAACTCAATAGGATTTTATACACAAACCCTAAGAATTTGGGAATGTAGCTAAGAATTACAGAGTAGCAAATGAATATTTTAAAACTCTCATATGAAATTTGGATAGAGTCAGGCATGGTAGCTCATTCTTCTAATCCTAGCACTCAGGAGGCTGAGGCAGGAGGTTCATCATGAGTTCAAGGCCAACCTGCAGTGCATAGTGTGTTCAAGGCCACCCTGAACAGCATAGTGAGATCCTGTCTCAAAAAGACAGAAAAAAAGGATAAAACTAAGAAAATAGTAACCAGTTTTATTAAAACATGATTATTAAATATCAATCTGTAATGCAACTATAATTAGATACCCTCCAAAATGCTTGTGGAATGGATTTCTACTCTCTTGCTGATTGATTTTAGCTAAATCTCAAATATCCATACAAATATATATATATATGTTTATATGTATATTTGTTTATATGTATATTCATATGCATATATCCATATCTACCCATATATATCTATAAATTCAGATTCAGATAAATAGGTAGATAAATGGATACATAAGTACATGTGTGAGACGTGATATAATCATACTTATCTTTCAAACTGAGATTTAATTATTTATGGACTTGTCATTTTAAGATGAATAAATGGATACTACCTAGTATATTTTCTGCCTCAGTCAGGTTTCCTTTTGTGGGACCATAACATCCAAAATACACACTGTGAAGGATGAGTAATTTAATTTAGCTCATATTTCAAGGTTTTATCATCTGTAGTTAGGTGACTCCAAGGCAGGAAATGTACAGTGGGAAGGCATAGTGAAACAAAGCTACTTAGTTCTTGATGACCGGGAAGCAGAGTGGGGAACAGAAAGAAATTGCTAAGGATCACACATATATCCTAATACCGTGAATGCAAACCCATCTCCTAAAATCATACTTAAACCCCAAATAATAACAATAGCAATTTTAAAAATCAGTCTAACAATATTGTTACAAGCAACTGAGCAGGTTAGAAATATTATAGGCAAACAGACAGGGCTAGGCCCTCAAAGAGCCAGCACAGAGGGCCAAATTTTTTGTGACCTTGAGGAGACACACGCGTCTTGCTGTGGGCCAGATCTCAAGACAGAAGGACAAACAAAGGCAACGAAACCCTAAGAATCAACATTAAGGATTAGGTATGGATCACCTAAAGAACCCAGGAGTCACCATCCCAACCCCTTACAGGAAGAGTCACTGATTCATAAGAATGCTTGCTTGCTACATGACTCACTTCCCCATTTGTCCCTGAATAGGTCAATTTTTGCTGAACAATTAAAATTATTGGTTGACCATAGTTCTGTCCCACCTCATGCCCATCTGCCTTGTGAGTTCCCATTTTTTCCCACCTTAGACCTGCCTGATCTCATGGTTTTACTATATAAAAATCCATAGAAAAGACAGAATCTTTGGCAACCTATTCAGGACCCTTTTTGTCTCTCTCAAACAAAATATTTCTTTCTCTCAATAAATATTTCTGCTCTTAATCTCTGTTGTTCCTAAAATCCATTCTTTGATTTTAGAGAACACAAACTCATTCCAGACATATAGCAGGTCAGGAATTTTGTTCCCCTATATCAATACAACTATTTTTCAAAACAGAAAATATATCAATCCCTTCTGCAGTGTCCCAACAGTTCCAGTGTTTTTCAGAAATACATGTTGAAGTCTTTTCTGAGACTCAAGACAAATTCTTAGCTGTGAATCTCTGTAAAAATCATAAATAAATTACTGAATCCCAAATACAATGGTTCAGTGTAATTATTCAAATTTCAAGGGGAATATGAGGAAAAAGATTTGGTCCAAAGCAAAATACCACAAGGTAAACATTTAGTCCTACAGTTTCATAGCTCATATTTATTTTTTATTTTTTGTTTTTGTTTTTGTTTTCCAGTACTTGGGGGTAAATGTGTGTTCCTAAAGACTTAACCGGTTTTACCCCCCTAGTCTTGCCAGTTATACCACACAGCCTCTTTCTTGGACTAGCTTCATTCATGACTTGTGACTTTCTTCAACAGGTGTTCATGTTCCTGGCGTCTTTGACCTCCTTGGTCCTCCAATGCATCTTTGGCTGGGTGCGTTTACATGGCTCATACACTGCATCATCAGAGGGATCCCTTGTGGAGTCTCCCAGGTCTTCATTTGAAATCTGGATATGACCCTCCTTGATCCACTCAACTCTTGCATTTTGCATGGTGACAAAACCAGCATGACTTGGGCAGCATCAAAGTTTGTTATTAGCAGAAACCATACCCAGATACTCTTTGAGTTATACCTTAAGTGGCTGTCAGTACCTGGATGGTTGATAAAAGTGAAAGGTATTCTAGGGAGGCAATTCTGAAGGGGATCCAGAGACTCTCTTCTGAAATGAAGTATTTTTACCCTTTAATCAGATATGGGTGAAGTTTTGCTGATTACTAAAATATCCTCAGGATGCCTTTCTTCTTAAAGCAGCTACACAACATTTGAGCCCAATTTTATGCATTGCATTATTCTTTCTGAGTTAATATTTAAGTTTTTCAACTTGTTTAGCTCTCTCTGCTTTTTACCATTTATTCTCACTATAAATCTGGCTAAAATCAATCAGCACGACCCATTCAATATCCTAAATGTTGGGCTGCCTTTTGTCCACCAGATTAATTTTTCCACTAACCTTAATCTCAGTATCCTATAATGCCTGATATGGACAAAATGTAAACTTTTTTGCCATAATATAACACAGTTGACTCCTAGGCCAATTGCGAGTGAAGACCTTGATCTCATAATTTTTGAGTTTTAATATTACCCTTTTCTTTTCTGTAAGCATTCTTGTCTTCTGACTTCTGACAAGTATCACCCATGAAGCTCTTCTAACACTATTATTAGGAGTCATTTGCCTGGCTGTCAAAATCTTTCTAAATTCCACCAACAAAAGCCATCCAAAGGCTTCAAAACCACTGGGCAGATTGTGTCGCAGCAATGGCTCTACTTCTAATAACAATTTTCTGTTGCAGTCATCATTTATGTTGGTGGAACATGACAACATATCCCAAACATTTAAATGAAGAGAAGTTTAATATGATTTGCAGTTATAAGATTTCAAGCATTATAGAGGAAGGGAGTGGCAAAGAAAAGCTGCTTAGTTTATATGGTCTGGGAAGCAGAGCGAATAGTACCAGAGAGAAAGGGGCAAGGGACCATACATAGATGCCAATGCAAAGCCTCATGATCTACCCAGTCCCATAAAGAATTAAGCTCCACCTACCAGCTGGGTCAATCACATAGCCAGTCAACTGTATATTTCATAGTAACCATCACAATACTTAAAAATTGTTTTTTAAGCATGCACATGAAAATAGCCATCTGTATTCATTAAATATAGATTTAGATTCCATGTACATTATTTTTATTTCATTTTGAGGTGAGGAATAATATTCAAATCATGTATAAATGTCAATCTTGATCTTAAAAAGACTTTAAACTGGATGATAAAATCACTTAAGTACATTAATATTTAAATTGCTACTGTCAACTATTATTGCTTAATTGGTTCTAGATGTTTAGACTTGATGTAATACGTTGCAAAATGAACACTTTGCCTAAGACAAAAATGAAATTTACTATAATTAATAAATTAAAAAATCACTGAGAATAACAAATACATGGATACAATTCTTGATTTTTGAAAATTCTCTTCTTGTAATCATTTATCCAAATTCTATTTCTATGAAAAATAAGATGTGAGCACAAAAATAATAGCACAATACTTGTATACTAGTTTAAAATTTATATCTGTTTTATTTGATTTTATTCTCTAATTCATAACTATCAGTCAGGAAAAAAAGTAGAATCCTCATTGTTTAATAGGATAGTTTCTATTTGTTCATCATTGTATGATTGGTTATGTCTTGATCAAGTGGTTGAGTTAAAAAACTATTATCATTTAGAATAGAGTTTGTTAGATGTAAACCTTAAATTCAAAGTTTTTCTTCTACATAATTTAACACACAATTGAGAAATATGCAGTTAAAAACCAAGTTTCACCAAATCAATAAAAATAAAGTATTTCAGAGCAGCTTATGAGAATAAACAATGTTCTCAAAACTATAATTCCTACTACTGTTCTGTGCTTTGAGACACATTATCTAATGTCATCTTCATGTTAATTCTTCTGGGATTTTGCTATGTAAATTTTGAGGTATCTCTGGTGATTTCACTGCATTACATCAATTTTGGACTGTATATGTATATTATTATTTACCTTTTACCACATATTTTTGCTGCATTTTTGGTTTTTTATATTTTTAGAGTTCATTTACTGACATAGTAGTTTTAATAAATGTAATGAAATTTGTCATACTAAAAACATTTTGAGAATTTTTGAAACTTTACTTTTGGCAAAACCTCATTCTATACTTTTCCATTGTTAATGATCTCATGTACCACCTTCACTTTATACTTTGTCTTGAAGCTGGTAACATAACTTCCTGGCTTTATTCAAGCTCTTTTATTTAGAAACAAACATGTTTTAACCATTACAGTATTATTCAATTTAAGAACAAGTGTTCACTAAGTATACATTAATTTCTTGCCCACAGTGCTGTAAACCTGAGTCACATTACATTAGTGTTTCTAGTATTAGAATTAAAAATATATCATTTTTGAAACTTAATTGTTTGATAAGGTATGTTGTAGTTTAATTTTTTAAAAAAATATTTGAATTAGGATTCTTTTTATGTGTGTGTTGTTTTGATTTGGTTAGTTTTTAGCTTTGTCATTATTCTTTTGGGCTGAAATAAGAAGAGACAGTACTCAGGTTTTGCAAGATTTTGTCAATTTCTAGGTATCCTTTAGGGTGGGAGCCTATCATTTTTCTCTTTTTATCTCAATTTTGTTAGTACATTTTAAATATACATAATGATCACTCTCATCATAGAGAATTTGTACCTGTACATAATATCTTTTCCCAATCCCTTCCCCTTTTCTCCCTTCAATTCCTAGCCCCTCCTTACTTATAAAAGCTTTGTTTACACTTTTTTCTTTATTGGAGGCTGTGTATTTCACTCAGTGGCATAAACACCTTCCTGGCAGGCCAAGGCCATAAGTTTGATCCCCAGTACCAAAACAAACAAAAACAAAACCAAAACAAACAACCCCCCCAAAAAAACAAAAGATGTGTACACTTTTTCCATTACAGTCTCTCTTTTTTTTACTTTTCCATTCTTTTCATCTATTCACCTCCCTTTTTCTCCTCACTCAAGAATTTTCTTTCTATTTTGCAATATCTGTTATATATTTTGGTCCTTATTTACATATGTAATTTCTCACACCATAGAAGTAAGACAATATCTAAACACGTGGATTATTTATTTCACTTAAGAATGTGCAAAAATGTCTCAAATTCATCCTTCTTTATAGCAGAGTAGTACTCCATTGTATAAAAAAAGAAACAGATCCTCTTTATCCATTCATCCTTTGTTGGACATTTGGATTGTTTCCAATATTTAGCTGCTACAAATTGTGGTGCTATAAACATGAGTGTGCACATACTGTTATGGTATGATGCTTCTAATTCTTTCAGGTAGATACCAAGAAATTAAAGATCTGGATAAAATAGAACCTTTAGTTTTAGTTTTTTGAGGAATCACCACATTGATTTCCACAGTGGTTGCACCAATCTACACTCCCACTAATAATGGAGAAGGGATCTTTTCTTCCCACATTTCTGTCAGTATTATTATTGGTTGATTTCTTAATAATAACCATTATTGCTGAGTGAAATGAAATATCAGTGTTGTTTTAATTTGCTACTCTCAAGTGACCAGTGATGTTGAATATTTGCTCATGTATTTATTTGCCGTTTGTACTTCTTCATCTGAGAAGTGTCTATGTATTTCAGATTGCCATATTTGGAGTGGGACTTTAAATTTGGGGATTCTAATTTTTTGAGTTCTTTAAAAATTTTATATTTTAGTCCTTTGAGGAAGAGCATGCAAATATTTCACACTCTGTTGGTTCACTCTATTGGTGATTTCTTTTGTTGTACAACAGCTTAATAAGATGAAAGTCCTGCTGTTGATTCATTGTAATATTTCTTGAGCCATCAGAGTTTTTTTTCCTAAAATGTTGGCCTATGTTTTCAAAAGTTCTACAAATTGATTTTCCAGAAGATTTAGTGTTTCTGCTTTAATACTTACAGATCTGATCCATTTGAATTTGAATTTAGCACATGCAGAGAGATATGGTTCTAGATGCATTGGAAAAAGCCAATTTTTCCAGTACCATTCATAAAAGATACTATCTTTCTTCCAAAAATTCTTAATAACCCAGTATCAGTCAGTGAAACTGAAGGTATAATTAAATACATACCAATGAAGGAAAGCCTGAATCATCATGGATTCACTGCTGAATTCTACAAGTGATTCAGAAAAGATGTCCTGTCACTGCTCCTCAAAATCTTTAATGAAATTGAGAGAGAAGTAATGCTCCCAATCTCATTTTTGGAAGCAAACATTACCCTGACACCAAATCAGAGATGGACCAAACCAAAAAGGCAACTGCAATCCCATCTCCCTACTGAGCATAGATGTAAAACTCCTCAATAAGGTACTGGCAAACAGAATGAAAGAAATGAACAAGAAGATTATATACCATGACCACGTAGGATTCATCCCAGTCATGGAAGGATGGTTTGTCATAGGGAAATCAGTCAATGTAATATGAACATTAACAGAACCAAGGACAAAAAGCACATGATCACCTCAATAGACACAGAAAAAAACAGTTGACAAAATTCAACACCTATTCATGATAAAAACCCTACAGATAATTAGAAGAGATATCTTACCTCAATCAGATAAAACCTGTTCATGACAAACCAACACCCATCATCATATTAAATGTTCAAAAACTTAAAGCTTTAACTTTAAAATCCAGATCCCATTGTGGACCTATTGATTCTCCTGGTGAGTTACCAATTATTTTAATGTGCTTGATGTCAGCTATTTTTCTAGGCATTTGTGTTGCATCAGCAGCTGGATTTGTCCCACATCTTTATTTGTCAACTTTTTAATAGAATATATATATAAATTGTTCAAGATTCTTTTCACTTCTACTCCTGGATTTCTTAAAATTACCTATAAAACATATTAACAAAAGGATGGATTACCACAGAAAAAATATTTATATCCAGAATATTTGAACATTGTTTTTGGTCATGTCTTTTTGGATTTTTTTATGAAACACTAAAATATTACACTATTATCTCTTCATATTGATATTTCTTAAAATGATTCTGGCAGTAATTTGTTTTTCATACTTAGAAGCACTTAGGGTTTTTATGGAGGAAAAATTTCAGGACTTTAAAAAGTAAACTTTTTATTTTTCATGCTTTTAAAAGATGTTGCTTAGTATTTCACTGAAATGTCTTCCCTGTATCTTTTTTCTTATTTCCTTGTCTTTGACTCTTATCATATTTTTATTCCCAGATATTTATTCAAATTGCTTATAATTATTTATCTCCATTAAAGTACCAATGTTGTATGTATGCTTTATATTCACTAATAATCGTAAAAATAATATAAAGGATTTAAATATATATATTTTTGAGCTTGATCAATTATATCTTTTTCCTTCAAGGTTAGTATTTTTGCTTTATTTTCTATTTCTTGTTGGCAATTCCCTTAAAATATCAGAATATTGGTTCTCTTCTCTATCTAAGACCACATACTTGGGAAGCTGCCTGATATTTTCTTTACTGTTGTTCAAGTGAATCTTTTGACAGACTTAGAAGAAATTATTGAGGCTACCTGGTAAGAGAGTCTAATAAATTTTCTTGGAAGAAGTTGAAAATTTAATATAAAAATTTTTACATTAATACCATATATTATATACATATTTAATATTTATCATATATACCATATATAATATATATTATAGATACCATATATAATACATATGGTATATATTATATTTAATTTCATTTGTTTAATTAATTTATTGTACTTCATTTATGGTATATTATATTTAATATATATCATATATTGTGTATATATATTCAATCTATATGACATATATAATATATGACATTATATATATATGGTATATAATTGGCATATATTATATATTTGTTAAACAAATGATGGTGTGGAGAGGACAAATAGTTTTTATTTTGGAACAAATGACCCAGTGTCTTACATTTGTAATATGAACAAGGCAGGTTATAGGAGCCTTATAAATGTTTGAGAAAAAAAAACTTTAAATGCATCTGAGATCCATTCATATCTTGTGTTTGGATTAAATCTGGTGCCTTGTGCTATCTGAATAAAATAATCAAGAAAGGAGAGGGATACTATGTAACTAGTGGAAATTCTATTACCTCCCAGTTGAAAATAAAATGAACTTGAACAAGAAAATATACATGTCTGAAAAAATATCCAAAATGCTGAACTAAAGAGATTGTTCTATGGATGGAAATTTAATTCAACAAATACTATATATAAAATATGGAAAAGAGAAACTAACCTAATAAAGATGGGAAAAAATGAGGTCAGGAATGAATTTCTCTTTTGGTTTGAATGACTGAAGAGTGATGACTGTAGACCACTCACAAAACAAATTAATAAACATAAAAAATCATTAATTCTGATTTGAACTTGTTGCTTTTGAGGACACAGATATCCAAATGTGGTATACAAAAATAGTGTGTCTTAGAAATTTGAAATTTAGCAATATAATCAGCGACAAATGGTAGACAAAGGAATTGACTCTTTGGATAACAATCAAATGAACATAATATTATGAGAAAATACAGAATAAATATAACTTTGAGAAATGAAATGATGTAAAGATGATATCTTAAAATTAATCTATAATATAAAAGTAAAAATAAGCATCAGAAGACTGAAATACTATTATTGCAAAATTAAGGTTTGTGGAAGAAAGCAGAAATTTGTGGCAAATGAGGATGGAAGCAGTTCCAGATGCAGGGAGCATTTTCTGACAAGATTTCCCACCATTATTTCCTCTGCTGTTTGCTTAAATACATTTCACATGCCATTGTCAGTAATCCTTGGATCTGTGTTTAATATAACTTCTCAGAGACCTCTTCCTTGACTTCTTAATCTGGAGTAGTGCCCGTTATAATTTTTTCTAAATAGTTTTATTTAGGTGAAATGCCATACACATGATGATCCTTATGCATTTATTTACTTGTTTCTTTGGTTTGCTGTTCTTCTTTTTTCCATCATGTTTTTCTCTATATTGAAAAACCATGGAGAAAGGTGGAAGTTTTCATTTAATTCATTAACATAACTTGGATTTAGCTAAAATCATGACCCTAAAGGATTGTTCAAAACTATTATGTGAATGCAGTAACAGAATATAACAGAAAAGGTTGACAAAGATAAGAAAAGAAGTTTGTTTATTGGATTTATAAAACTGAAGGTGATTGAATTTCATATAAGGACAATTGAGAGTCTACACATAATAGAAACAAAAATAAGATACATATAGCAAACTAGTTATAGCTGTAAATGCTATGTTGTTTTCCATGTATTACTTAATTCTGAAAGGAATTGTCATGAGATTGTTATTTCGGTCTCAAATCTGAATATTAGACAATAGAGAAGAGGTAAACTTAAGTTTTCTTGCTGATGAATTGCTATACTAGGGCTCAAATTCATATTATTATGAAGCCACTGTGCTTTTAATATACATTTTAATATGACTTTATTTTAATCATTTGAGAAGTAAGTGGAAAGTAAATCATTGAAATTATATACTACTTTGAGAATTTTAAGTAGAGTAAAAAATTGTTCATTTTCAGATTTTGAGATGGCTGATACATTACAAAATTTGAACATAAGTATACACTAAGACCAAAAAGTGGTAAGATTCTGAAAGTAGAATGATAATCTTATCATATAAAATCTTGGAGGTTTTAGGAAACCATATAATAAGTAAAAATAATAATAAATTAACCTTAAATTGAATGAAAAGATAACATACTAATTGTGACTATAATATGTTTATAGTTGGGAAGGAGCACAAACTTAATAGATTTAATAGAAAAAGTCTTCAGAGGATGCTTTGGGAGAAAGTAGGGAAAATGTAGTTGTAAATGTCATACAATAGATGAGATCAAGGAGAAATGAACTGGACTTGACTAAAATGTTGGTCAAGCATAAAATGTTGAGATTAAAGAAGTAGGAGAACCTCTACTAAGCTATCTTTTAATTACCACAGGGTAGAATTGGACTTCTTACCAAAAAAATGCACACATTATAAATAAACTACCTACAGAAGTTTAATAATAGCCTTTATGATCTCTATGATATGTTATATAGATTTCATATTTCATGGTAGAAAACCTTAAGAATAAAAATTGAGATATTATGTTTTTAAAATTAGATATGAATTATAATATTATCAGTTTCAAACTATAATCTGCATAAAAAGAAAAGAAAATAGAAAAAAGGAAGAAAGAGGGAAAAGTTAGGAAAGAAGGAAGGAAGGAAGGAAGGAAGGAAGGGGAAAATGGAAGTGACTTTAGCACGTGCTCAATTCATAGTTAAAATCCTAAAATGGTATTTATACACCATTTTACATTTAAAATTGATTTAAAACTGGGTTGAAGAGTTTTAGTGATTGATTTATAGAAACAATAAATCGACTTTTTCTTTTATACATCCTGAATATTTTCAATTAAGTATGAATGAGTTTTTTTGATATTACAAATAATAATATTGAGCATGAACTTTACCTCCAAGAAGCTAATTATTTTTCTGCAGTAATGGAAGAAAGCATATGAAATAATTAGGATATATTCATGAGATAAGCTGTGAAATTAGATTATAAATACAATAAAAGATACAGGAAAGGGCAGCATCAACTAAAGTGATCAACAGAAGGCAACAATAACTGGGATGAAACATATTCTCGGTTAGAGAAAATAAATCAGATTCAGATAAACAAAAAAGTGAGAGAAAGCCACAACAGGGCAATATCAAGACTCAAGGCTTGAAGACGACAGAGACTAAAGGTCTTGACGAAATAAATATTTCTGCAGATAGCTGAAATAATCAGACCAGGATCAAAAAAAGTTGCACAAAAAATACCAACAAAAACGAAGCTGAATGCTTGTGGCAAATATTCATACTGCCTGCTTGCTACATGAGGAGCAGCAGATCAACCAGATGGGACTGCAAAAAACAGAGATGGGGTGGATCTTCGTAAAAATAGACATCAGACTACCCATTAAATTGAAAGACACAGCCCAGGATGGTGACAGGTTTTGAAAAGAATGGGCAGAAATAAACATAAGCCACAATTTGCATTTTTAGAACCACCCTTGTACAAGTGGAAAATATCTTCAAATATGAAAGAGAAGAATGTGAGCTACAAATCTCAGAGCCCTTTCATTATGAATTTGCATTTTCATTGAATTTAATGTGTAATTAAGGCTTGTTTATTTTTCAAATTATTATCCTCTGACCTTTGTATATTTAATGTCTGTAATCAGTTCATGTGAAAAAAAAAAAAAACTCCAAAAGCAAAATCAGCAATAAGGAGTATCAAGACAAAATAGTGCATACAAAGTATCTGTAACACTTCTAAAAGTCAGATAGTTTTGCTCATTTTTAAGTGATTGTAGCATTTGTTGCATTTTTACAACTTGCTGATTTTCCTCTGGCTTAGATTTGACTCGTTCCTCTGAGATTCTTAATTTTCTGCTCTGCTTATAGTTGAGTTTTAAAGTAAGTCTTGATTGAGTTTGTTGGCACCATAGTTAGATATAGAAAATTATTTATAGTTTGTGTAATTTTTAAGTCAACTGGAAGTATATATATATACAGAAAAAGGTTTCAAATTTTTATATATCTTGGCACAGAACCTATAAGTGAATAAATGAATAATTGTATAAATGAAACAACTATATTAACATATTCCAAAATAATAGTAGTTCACTTTTTTTTTTTTTTTTTTGCGGTCCTGGGGATCGAACTCATGACCTAGCACTTGCCAGGCAGGCGCTTATGCCACTGAGCTAAATCCCCAGCCCAGTTCACTCTTTTTGGTTTTTCTAATAACTTAATGCTACTGGAATGTAAGAAAGCTATTAATTTTTATAGTCCATTTTTTCAGGTGGAAAAGAACATAACTGTAGAATTAAAAATGTATTTTTATGTATGATAAATAACTTTTTGTACTGGACTCAATGAGCCTTAACAAAAATATATGCGACAAAATTCTAAATAAAAGCCTTTAGGCTTTAGTAATAAGAAATTTTGTTTTATTTACTTCTTCTCCATCATGAAAACTTGATGTAGGTAAAATAAAAAAGAAGAATTAAATAGGTCATGATAAGTTTGACATTTATTTTCTTTACTTTGATTGTTTTACTGTATCAAAATTATCATTATCATTTAAGTGCACTTTATTCCAATGGAATGGCAATAAAACTATTGCCAATTGATACCTTGGCTGAGATACGTACAGATATGAGTAAAATTATCAATATAAAGTAATCCAAATTTAAATGTATCATTTGAAAAATAAATAGATTCAGTTGTATGCATAGTTTTCTACATACCAGGAGATGGTCAGTGCAGAACCTTATTCAGTGGAAATAATGTTATTATGGTAGAAATAGAAGAAAACTGTCATCAGTTGAATGTGTATAAAAGCATGTACAGGACACTGAGCTCAATCTCTCCACTGTCGAAGAAAAATAAAAAAAGATCAACTAGATTTACCACAATTTTTTTACAAAGAAATGATGATAGTTAGTATTCCCTAAGATAATAACAATGAAGACTGTTAAGATCTCAATGAATACTTAGGAAACACAAGTAGTAAACTTTTAGTAATAAATTGGAAACAAGTTTCTTTGCACAACTAAAAGTAGCCATTTACTTACTGGGAAACATAGGTGAATGAGCAATTGTGTGAGAAGAATTCATGAGCTGAGACTAAAACATGTTAAATTTATGGTAGAAAGAGGAAACATTTAGGTGATACCACCACACAATAAATTACTATATGGGTTTGAGGCAGAGAATGATGTTAAAAGTGGAATTGTAGACTTTAAAATTACAAATATTTTATATAGTAATGAAGTCAATAAAATATGTATTGTGAAATGCAAGTAGAGTTACCACTAGTATTATCCTACTTTATGGCTGGGTAGCTTAGCATTGTATGAAAATGCTGTATCTTCCTTATCCACTCTGTGGTTGATGGGCAAGTTACCCTTTCTTTGCTCTGGTTTCCTGTCACATGGAACAATTGTTTTCTCTCCTTTGATTTTCAGTCTATGAATTTCCTTTAGAAGTAAATGGGTTTTTTGTATACAGTGTATTGATGGATACTGTTTATTGATCCACTCTTCCTGTTTTTCTTTTATTGCTGAATTGAGGTCATCTATATTAATGGTTACAACTGGCATGCATTGGTACATCTTTGCTATGCTATCATCCTGCTGTTGGCTCTCCACTTTTCCCCTTCATTCAATTGCTATCCTTTTTGGTGATTCTGCACTGCTGCTGTTCCTGGAATCATGGTCATCTTTATCCCTCTCTAGAGTATCCTTCAGTACTCTCTGTAAGGTTGGTTTTGTGGTCATGAATCACTTCAGTTGTTCTTTATCATGGAAGTATCTTATTTTTCCATGAATTTTGAAACATCTAGGAGGAAAAGATGGTAACCACTAGTAATTTCTTGTTGTCTTGTCTTGAACTCTTGTATCATTTTCATAATTTTGTTAGGTTTGGTTTTGTTCTGTCTTGTTTTGTTAAATTTTACTGTGTCTGATAGTATGGGCAGCTATTTTGAAGACAATAGGATGTATAAGGATAATAATTGTTGGTTTCCTATTATGATGTTTGAAGTCTTATAATATTTCCATTCTTTTGTTTATTTGGTTTTATTACATTTTGCTTTGTTTGATTTTATTTTGTGTAAGGGTATAAACAGCTATTTTGAATAAAAAAAGGAGACATGGTAGCCATTGTTGATTTCCTATGACTTGCTTTGAAGTCTGACAATGCTTTAATTCTTTTGTTTTGATTGGTTTTATTCTGTTGTGTTTTTGATTGGTTTTATTGGTTTTTTTGATTGGTGTTTTGATTGGTTTTATTCTGTTGATTTTATTAAGTGTGATAGTATGGATGACTGTTTTGAAGAAATCAAGACATTATATAATTGTTGTTCATTTCCTGTTATCTGCTTTTGAATCAATCTTTCATTCTTTGATTTTGATTAGTTTTAGTCTATTTTCTATTATTTGATTCCAATATGTGTGAAGGTATGGACAGTTATTTTGAAGGAAACAGGAGACATTATGGTAGCCATTGTTGACTTCCTATGTCTTGTTTTGAGGTTCTGTGTTGCTTGCACTGTTCTGTTCTGATTTTTTTGTTCCGTTTTGTTTTATTCTCTTTGAAATAAAAAATTAAAATAGAATACAAATTTAAACTAAAAAGATGTATTATCATTAATAAGTAATATATATGGCATATAAAATTTACCAAGAGCATCTTCAAATATTTTTACATTAAACAATAATTTTTACTGCAAAGTAATGAATTGTAAAACAACTTACAATAAAAGAAAATATCTTGAACTGAAAGAATGAAAAATGATATGAAAACATGGGTTAAAGTCAAATGTACATTGAAAAGGAGTGAAAAATTATCTCCATATGTCTCTCAAGTATATAATTGCACGCTCAAATAGCTAATGCAAAATAATAAAGGATTAACAAGGAATATCTACAGATATTACTAAAGAATACCATATAACAGTTAATGCAAATTTATTCTAACAATACGAAGGTGGCTCACCATTGGGAAATCAATGCAAATACTTTACAGTATTAATGGAATAAATTAGAAAAATTATATAATAATACAGAAAATGTTTCATTAATAGTAAATATATCTTACAGTGCTGACTGTTACTCAACATAGAATATCTATTTTTATTTTGAGAAAGAGTTCAATTTGTCATTTTGATGCAAATACATTTTTTGATGAAATACTATGTCTTCCATTTCACATTGCCAGTAAGACAAGGGTGCACACAGTTACCACTGAATGTGGTATTTGGTTTGTAAATTGCAGAACATAAACACATACATAAAACCAAAAGTAAAGAATAAGGTCTAAAATAATCTATAAACTATATGTTAAAATTTACAAACAAATTTCAAAAAAATGATAGATTCAAATTATATGTAAATATGTAATTAAATTGGTAAGCTAATGGGAGATAAAAATTTTTAACAATTAAAATCAATTTTTTTCAACATTGCCAATATGAGACTACATCCAAATAGTCTAGTAGTCTAGTATATATTAGCAAGTATGCACAATATTACTGTTAAACATCAAAATGCATAAATCAGTGGGAGAATATATTAAATTTATGAATTAGAAGAAAACAACCAGTTGACTTTCTTCCATAGCTGCAGGAATGACCTGGGAAGTCCAAAGTAAGCAGCTTTGCTTGGAAAGCTCTTTGAAAACAAATAAGGCCTTTCACTGGACATTCTTGGCTCCAGGAGAGCCAGGCAGTTGTGTCTATGTTCTTACATTCTCAAAAAGCAGCTGGACAGTTTTCCTAAGAAGTTTGATGTTGGATGGCCCCGAGACCCAGCCACATGCCCCCATCATCTAGGAAGTAGCAAGGTGGCCTGTTCTGAGTAAATTCATCTCATGTGGTTTTAAACTCTGATGAGTGCCCTAACTAGAGAATGTGGTATAACCTGTGTCCTGTGATTATGTCAAATATTAACAGGTACTCCACAATAATAAGCACATGTTAGTAATCCTGTCTTGGACTATTAGAACACTACTTCTCCTCACAGATCTACCAGGAACTGACAGACTCCTCATCTTTGCTCATCAAGACACAGTATTATCTTGAAGCCGTAAGTGTAGGCAGAGACTCAGAACAAAACCCAGGTGGCATGTTTTGCTTGCATAATCCTGCCACTGCTGACCTGCTTCTACATAAACCAGTGCGAAATAACATTTTCCCTTTCACTTTGTACTCACAGCCAGCACTGAATACTACCTAAGAGAAATCCTAGCTAATGGATCAGTGTTGCTACTCCATATGCCACTGAGGCACCCACGGACATCAAGAGTATTGGCCCCAATTTAAGGTACTTCAACAACATTACAGTTGTATACCCAACTTAAAAGATAACTAATATTGCAGATCCAACATGCACCACAAGGATTTATCCTAAGGAATAAGTCATTTACTACAGAAGTCACCTCCTACCATTTCAGATGCAGCTGAATTTTTACATAGATATCAATGTAAGGATAAGAGAATTAAGATGACATTACATAATAACTCATTAACAACAGACCTTAAAGAAAATGAAATGAATTGCCAGTAAATTGTAAATAATTACTTTTTAAATAACTTCAGTGAAATTTAAAAAATGTAGACAGAAAATTAGAAGAAAATTTGTGATTGAAGTGAAAAATCTAGCAAAGATCGAAGATGAGAAAGGACAACAACCAACACTCTGGATCTAAGAGACATAATAAATACAATGTAAAAAATACAGTTTGAAGCATCAATGGCCATATAAATCAAGGGGAAAAACAATTTCTGAGCCTTGAACACAGATCTCTTGCAGTAAAGCAATCACAAAATATATTTCCCAAAATTAAAAGTACAAAGAAAGCTTGTGAAAATCCGGAGACATTATTAGGCAAATTAATGTTAACATTACAGATTTTACAAAAGTGCAAGTCATGGAAAAACTATTCAACAAAGTAATAGCTGTAATTTACTACATCTGAGAAAGATATAGACACCTAATTCCATGATGTTCAGGAGATCCCAATAAATTCAACAAATGTTTGCTCTGAATATGTTATAATTAAACTGGGAAAAGTACAAGACAGTGTGAGGATTCTAAAATTATCATTAATATCAAGTCCTGGTTAAAAGAATTCCCAAGTGAATAAGAACACACTTTTTAGCAGAAATATTGTACACTGAGAGCGAGTGGAATAAGTGTTTAAAATTCTAAATGAAAACAAATGAAAAAACAAGTTCACCTGTAATACTATGCCCTTTAGAACTACTTTTTAGAAATAAAGCAAGAGAAAATTATCTTTCCAATATGAATAAAGCCTGGAAGAATTACTTCCACAATAGCATACTTGCAAGAAACACTTTAAGATGTCTTACATTAGAATTTAAGTGGTAGCTACCATAATGAAAACAGAGAAAAATATAAAATTCACAAGGAGAGCTGTTACATTAGTGGCATAGAGAAAAGAATCTGATGGACAAAACACCTAATCACATTGGCAAAAAACAAAAATTGAAGAAAAGGCTAAATTATACATAAAAATGAAAACAAAATTAACAACAGCAAAACTATTATTTAATTGTAATAACCATGAATGAAAATGGATTGTAGCCCCCAATTAAAATATTTAGACTATCTGAATGGAATTTTTTTAAAGACATAATATTATCTTGAAGCCCTAAGTGTAGGCAGAGCCTCAGAAGAAAACCCAGATTGCATGGGAAATACTACACAGAATGAACAACAGGAATCTCATCTTATTAAAAAGCTTTTGCATGACAAATCACCAACAGTGAGTTGAAAGTGGAAGACAACCCACAAAATAAGAAGAGTTTTTTAACCAGTCTTCCCTCAGACAAAGTACTTATTATCTGGAACACATAAAGTGCTGAAAAAAATCAGAATGTCCAAATTCAAAGTCCCAATCCAAAAATAGACATCTCAGATGAACATGCACTCCTCAGATGAAATATGAATGACAAATAAATATATGAAAAAGTTCAATATCATTAGCGATTTGAGAGATGCAAATTAAAGCAACACTAAGATTAAATCTCAATCCAGTAAGAATGGTTTTCATAAAAAAAAATCACACAATAACCACTGTTGAGGAGCTGTGGGGAAATGGAATCCTCCACTGTTTGTGGGAGTGTAGATTGGTGCAACCTCTGTGTAAGTCAGTGTGGAGATTCCTCAAAAAACTAGGATTGGATTTCACTTTCAACTCAGATATGCCCATGTGGGTAACTTTCTGGAAGAATTAAAATCATCATATGACATGTACACGCATGATTATAGCAGCACAATTTGTAATAGTTACAACTTGAAAACAACCCAGATGTCTGTCTATTGAGGAATAGATAAAATTTTTTATACAATGGATTTCTACAGCCATAAAGAAGAATAAACTTGAGACTTCTGTGGGATAACTGGATGTAAATTGAGATCATGCTCATAAAGGAAGTAAATCAGACTCACATGCATGAACATTATATTGTCTGCCTGCTGTGAGAAAATGAAAGAGTAAATAAGATTTAAAAAGTATAATGGATATTGGGCAATAGGAAGAAATTTTCAAAAGGAAAAGGGAACTTGGGTTGGGGAAAGGGGAAAAGCAAGAAGGAAAAAGGAAAAAGTAATACAAGGGTAGTTATTCCACTAGTTTCTCTTAGCTCATTGAAAAGAAAGGTTTCTGCTAGTATTGTTTGGAGAACATTTAGTGAATAATTACTTTAAAGATAGCGATATGCAATATATTAATGATTTTTATTGTCTTATGTTGTTTTGTATTTTACCCATAATATTAAATTGTCAAAAACTCCACTTCACTGTTCATATATGTTAGTATTTAAAATTTCAAGGACAGAAAAAGATCTGTTATTAGCTAACAGAAATCAAAAGTGAACTGGAATATCTTACTTTTATTAGATAAAGACAATTAAAGACAAAAAATATAAAAAATACTATAGAATATAGCTATATATTTTTAAAAGTGTCAGCCCAACAAGAGGAAATAATAATTTTAACATGTACATACACATAATAATGGAACATTAAATTATAAAAAGCAATTGTTATTAAATATACAGGAGAGATACACTGTAATATATATTAAGTGTTGGAAATTTCAACAACCAACTTTGATCAGAGGACAGGTAATATACAAAAAATATCAAAAAAGAAATCCCAAAGATGATGAGCTATACGAAAGTCCAGGGGGTACTTACTAATTATTTACAGAACAGTTAATTGGATAGATGCATAGTATATTTTCTTTTTATCAGTACATGGAACATTCTCCATGATATATCATATGTCCAGCCACAAATGAAATTTCAACTGTTTAAAAAAATCAAAATCATATCATGCATCTTCTCTGACCATAGAAATACTAAGTCTCAAAAATATTTAGACTTTGTTTATCATATATAAACATTGAAGAGTACTTTCTTGAGGGACCAATGGGTCAATCAAGAAATCAGAAAGTATATTTAATATTTTAAAAATACAAATGAAACAACATACCAAATCCTATGGGATATAGCAAAAGAGCACAAGGAGAGAATTTCACAGTAAAATATCACAATATCAAGAAAGCAGAAAGAGGTATAGTTTTAAAAAACTAATCTATCAATGCAACTCAAGGAAATAGGATAGAAGAAATAAACTAAATAAAATATTAAAAGGGAAGATGTAACAAAATCAAGAAGTAATAAAATAGAGGCAATGTAATATAAAAGCTCATAGAAATGAATTGTCATTTCTTTGAAAAGACACAATAAAAATTTTTACCTATACTATATTTCTCTGGAAATAAAATCAGAGAAAAAAAAGGATATATTACAATTAATACATTGAAAAAATATAAAGAATCACTACAAGAAATATAAACCATTATGCATCAGAACATTGGAAAACTTAAAAGAAAGAGAGAAAGTTTTGGTCACATATAATCTAATAAAGTAAAGCATTAATACAGAAAATTTGTATAGTATACTGCAAATTACCTCAAATTGGATCAAAGGCCTAAATTTTATAACTTCAATTATATAAATACAGAAATAAAACATACAGAAAACACATAAAAATATCCATGTATACCAAGATTTTTTAAAAAGACACCAAAAGACTAGACACAAAAGATAACAAAATAGACAGATGGGAATATATCAAAATAGAAATCTTCTACAGATCAAAGAAAGCAATCCATTAAGTAAAGACAAAATCAGAAAAAATACTTGCAAGCTCTTTTTCCAACAAGAAATTAATGTAAATAATATACAAGGAACACAAAATCCTAGCAAAAAAGAAAAACAAGATTATCAAATTTAAAAATGAGCAAATTATTTGAACTGATTATTTTTTTAATGAAGATATTAAAATGTGTCAGACTTGTGAGAAGATGGCAGAATGCTGGTGTCCAGACACTAAAATATGACAAGGCAAAGAAGAAAATAAGGAAATAAGTGGGTCTTCTGGACCCAGGAAGGATCCAAAGCAAGAATTAAAGCCTATAGGGATAGAAAAAAGAGAAAATTCACTGAAGAATAAGAAACATGTGGGAGGTGGTACCTTCTCCCTGATCATGAACTCCCTGCATGGGAGGGAGAAGGTCAAACCTGCAGATGCAGCATGACTGCTGACACCCCAGGAGACCCCAAGGAGGGATGCCCCAGAGAAAGGAGCAGCAAATGTGGAGCACTGTGGTGACTGGTGAGTGGTATGGGGTTCAGACATCCAGCAAGAAAGGGCCATTGGCCAGGAGCCATGTTGGAAAGGGACCAGATGAGTTTAGAACTCAGAACAACTGTGGGCTTCATCTATTTCCCCCCTTCAACCAGTTCAAGCCCTTAGAAGGTGTAAATGACTGCATCAGGCTGAACAAGGCTGGGTCCAGCCTCATGGCCATAAACCAACCTGAATTTCAGGGGAAAAAAAGCATAGACATACTGGGATTAATCAACAGGGGTGTGAACTCTGCGTATGTTGTCCACCAGTGACAACAGAGATGCTCCTTATGTCTCTCTCTGTCTGTCTGTCTCTGTCTCTTTTTATTTTTTGGGATTTTGATTTGTTTTGTATTTTCTTCATTGTGTTTACTTTTTTTATATGAATATGAACACAGTTTCTAGTTTTTTGTGTTTGTTTTTCTGTCTTGTTCACTTTATTTCTTCCTTCTCTCTCTTCCACCTGTCTCTTATACACATTTTCCAAAGTTTGCCAATCTTCCTTTGTGCTCCAAGCTTGCTTCTAATTTCTTCCTCTTCTTCTCTTTCTCTTTTTTCCACTTAACTTCTTTTAGATTTTCTCCCCTGTGTGTAAACTTGTCATATTGAGTGTTTATTACTGCATACAACTTAATGGTTTGTTTTTACATTTTGTTATATAACCACAACTAGATCATACAGTTAAAGGTGGAAAATTAATAGTGGAAAATTAATAGTTATCTCAGTTTGTCATTTTCTAGTTTGTGTTTCAAGCTATTGTTATTGCTGATTTTATGTTAGGCAAATTGACATAATTATCCTAACCAGTTGTTCTTCCTGGTATACCACTCCTGAGATAGCCTAAGAATCATAAAAAGAAATACTATAGTCCAGTGCAAAATAATTACAGGTTGGGCCATGTAGGTAACAATTTCTCAGCCCCAACAAATTGAAGAAGTAGGATCTTACAACAGACTCAAAATTCAAAATCCAGTTACACCTGGAAGACACCTCTGAGAAGTAGTTATTCCTTAAGGGTTCTAAATTCTAGCAAAGAAGTTATTAATCAAATGCAGTTTACAAGCATCAATCCAGGAATTAAATTTTAAAAAATAGAAAACAAGAAGACACTTAAATGTGATGCAATCCCCAGATGTTCAGCACACCAAAGGCAAACCCAGGAGCAATGAGATGAGACAATCCAGTAGTCACATGCCTGGCTGCTCTGAAGTGTTAACAGCAGTGATGGCAAGGCAAATGAACAAGGTTCTAGAAAATATCATATAAGAAACAGTTTCTCCAATAATTATAGAGGTGCTGACTACAATGTAAAACATGCTTCGTGACTCTAACATAAGCACAGATTTTTTTAAAAAGGAAGAGTTTATGAAAATGATGGAAATCATGATTTCCCAACATAGGAAAGAGAGGGAATCCATGAAACACATGCAAACAGATATCCAGGAGATTAAAATTCCATTGAATATATACATAGCAAGATGAGCAATGTGAGGACAGAATCTAAGATACTGAAGACAGGATTTTGGTTTGCAAGCATGACAATAATTATGTCCAAAAAATAAAAACAGACTATGAGAAATCAATCCAGCAGCTGTTAGATGATGCAAAGAAGAATAACAAAAGTTTAATGGAGTCAATGGAAAACCAGGGGACAGCGCAAATGACATAAATAACCTGTTCAAAGACATTATGGCAGAAAAAGAATTTGACATACAAAAAAGTGAACCCCCCCAAACAATCTACAGCAAGACATAGAGTAGTACATATTCCAGAAATTTAACACAGGAACAAATATTAAAAGTTGATAGATAAAAGAAGCACATCACCTATGGCCATGACAAAAGAAAAAAATTACATAAAGGCATATAGTAGTCCAGATTCCAGAAATTCAACAAAAGAAACAAATATTAAAAGTTGTTACAGAAAAAAAGCAAGTCACCTATAAAGGAAAGTCTATTAAAGTCACAGCTGACTTCTTAACACAAAACCTGAAGTGAAAGAGAGTTTGCAGTAATATATTTCAAGTCCAGAAATAAAACAATCTCCAACCTAAATTGCTATGCCTTGCAAAACTATCTTTCAAAATTGATGGAGAAATATGATACTTCCTTGACAAGGAAAACTTGAGGAAATTTGTGACTATCAAACCAGTAGTCCAAAATGTTCTGAAGGGTATTTAGAAACAGATAGCAAAGACTACAATTTCATGACATAATCAATCCACTAGGCAGTTCAAATAGGTTAACAGAGCACAAATAAAGGGAATGGATAATAGGAAAATACCATGACAAGGATAAATCAGTGTGTATCAGTTATAGCCATCAATGCTAATGCTCTCAATATAACAATCAAAAGAAACAGACTGGTAGAATGTATCAAGGAGCAAGAATCAACAATATGCTGCATATGAGAAACATATTACCTCAAAAGTAAATTAATAGGCTGAAAATCAAGAGATAAGAAAAAGTACTCCACATGACAGGAACCCAGAAAAAAAACCAGAGTAGCTATTCTACTTTGATAAAGTGGGATTCAAGTTAAGACTGATTAAGAGAAACAAAAGTCCCTATAAAAGGGAATAATCCAAGGGGAAGAGATTACTTAAATATATATACAACAAATACTACAGCACCCAAATATATGTAAAAATACTAATGGACATGAAAAATCAAATAAGCACAAAACAACTGTATTGGACATTCTCAATACCCCATTGTCACAAGTAGACAGATCAACTTGACAAAAAACAACAATGAAATATTAGAACTAATCCAAACTTTTATACAAATGGACTTTGTAGATGTCTACAGATGTACAGGGACCTTCTCAAAAATAGAACATATACTAGCTCATAGAACATGCTTAAATAAACACAAAGGAATTAAAATTACCTCCTGCATATTGTGAGATCATACTGTAATGAAATTGTAAATCAGTGACAAAAGAAATCACAGATAAAGTTGAAGAAATTACACAGTTTCTACAATTAAATGATAATGCCAATACAATGTACTGGAACTTATGGGATACAATGAAAGTAATTCTATGAAATTTATAATGGTGAATATCCTTATAAGGAAAGCAGAGTGAGTGTAAATAGACATCTTAATGTTGATCCTCAATCTTCTAGTAAAAGAGTAAGCAAAGCCTAAAGCTCATGGGGGGGGAAAATTGTAAAGATCCAAAAATAAGTTAATGCAATGAAGAGTGAAAAAACAGTACAAAAAATCAATAAATTGAGGAGTTGGTTCTTTGAAAGATTAAAACCAATGAACAATTAGCTAACCTTATCAAAAATGGAAGACTCAAATCTGTGCAAATAGGATGAAAGGGATGAATTCACAACAGATTCTACAGAAATCCAAATGTTCATCTATATCTATTTCAAGAACTTGTATTCTAATAAGATAAGAAATGAACAAGAAATGAACAAATTTCTAGATACATACAAACTACCAAAGTTGAATTAAGAAGATGTAAAAATATCTAAATAAACCAATATAAATCAATGATTGTAAAGATGTAAAGACACACCAACAAATAAAAGCCCAGACCCTGATGTATTCACTGCTGAATTCTACAAGAAATTTGGAGAGGACATTATACCACTACTTAATGAAACTGAAAGGGAAGCAGTACTCATAAATTCATTCCTGGAAGCATGTACTACCCTGATACCAAACCAAAGATTGACCAAATAAAATAAGTGAACGACAAGCCAATCTCCCTAATGAACAAAGTTGCAAAAATCCTTAGTAAGATACTGCAAACTGTGCAACAAATCATCATGAAGATTTTACACCATGACCAAATAGATTTCATCCCAAGGATGAATTCAGGGCTGGCACAACATATGCAAATCAATAAATGTAATCAACATATTAACAGACCCAAGGACAAAAACTATAGGAACATCTCAAAAGATGCTGAAAAAAATAACTTAATAAAGTCCAAAACATATTTATGATAAAAAAAATCATAGAAAATTGAAATAGATGACATTTATCTCATCTGATAAAATCCATCTATGACAAACCATCAGGTGACATCTTACTGAATGGTCAAAAGCTGAAAGGTTTCACTTTAAAATCAGGAAGTAGAGGAGGGTGATCACTGTCACCACTCTTGTTGGGTACAGGCCTAGAAACATTAACCAAAGCAACTAGATGAGAGAAAGAAATAAAAATTAAGGAGAGGAAAGGAAAAAGTTAAATTATCATTATTTGCAGATGACATGATATTCTACATATAAGACACCAAAAACATCACAAAAGACCTTAGATTTAATAATCAATTTCAGTTGTGTAGTTAGAAACAAAGTGAACTCTTACAAATCAGTAGCATTCCTATACATAAATTACAAACTTACTGAGAGAAAAGTTTGGGAAAAAAAACCTTTCACAATACCACCCCCCCAATACATAAGAATCAATCCAATAAAAAAAAGTTAAAGACTTCTTTGTTGAAAACCAAAATACTATGAAAAGGCGGTTAAAGGTGATATCACAAAATGAAAAGTTATCTCTTGCTCTTGGGTAGGAAGAGCCAAAATAATGAAAATGGCTATACTTCCAAAATTGTTATACATATGTAATGCAATACTAATAAAAATTCCAGTAGCATATATAATCATATAAGCGAAAACAGTCCTAAAAATACATTTGGAAATGGGAGAGAACTAGAATTGAAAAGGTAGTTCTGGGCAAAAAATGCAACGCTAGGGCCATCACAATCCTTGACCTGCAAGTATAGTACAAATCTACTGTGATAGAAACAGAATGGTACTAACAAAGAAACAAGCAAACAAACAAATGAAAAAGTCTTGAAGATCAATGGGACAGAGCAGAAGTTGAAGAAGCAACTCCAATATCAAGCCATCTTAGAGACAACTTGAAACTATCCTCATTAGTGAAATAAATAAGAACCGTATTTATAAATATTGCTTTGTGTCATTAGTGTAAAAAGTAATAAGAAATGTAGGAGTAATAAAACCCACAATGTATAATTGCTACTGTAAAAAAGAGAGGAAAAGAGGGTGCTCTAAAGGATATAATTGCATGTATGTTTAAGTGCGTAAGATGAATGACCATATTACTGTTTTTGTTAGATCATAGAGCAGAGCTGTTAACAGTCTCATTGTTTGAATGTGTACTTTGTGTGTTTTAACTTTGTAATTTGAACAACTATTTCCAACATGATAGTATGTAAGTTATCAAGTAATGATTTCTTAGTATTTTTTGTTCTTTTCTTTTTTTTCTTGGAATTTTGTATTATTGCTATCCTTTTTTCTATTTTGTTTCTTTTGTTTTGTTTTCTTTTTAAATAAAATGTTTTAAAATGCCATCTTATCTTTGACAAAGGCACCAAACACATTTACTGGAAGAAGTATAGCATCTTAATAAATGGAAATGGAAAGACAAAAGTTACACCCATATCTTTCATTACATACTAAACTAAAATTAAAACGAATCACATAATAAATATTAAAGTAGAAATATTAAATCTCCTAGAATGCAGAACAGGAAGAACTCTTGAATTCTGGTATAGTTAAAGACTTATGAACAAAACTAGAATCACACAGACAGTATCACAAAGAACGAACAAGTCATCTGGGCATGGTGTCACATGCCTGTAATCCCAGCACTCAGCCTGCTGAAGCAGGAAGATCACTGTGAATTTGAGACCAGCTTGCACTACTTGGTGAATTTATGGCCAGCCTGAACTACACAACAAGATTATGTCTCAAAGAAGAAATTCAACAACTGGAATTTCATCTCCTTAAATAGTTTTTGAACACCAAAAGAAACCCCCAGCAAAGTGAAGAGACCACCGATGGTGTGAGAATGAATTTTTCTAGCTGTTCCACAGACAAAATATTACTGCCTAGAATATATAAAGAACTAAAAACATTAGACCCCCCCAAAATTTAAAGACCTACCCAAATATGAGCATCTGAAATTATTAGACAATTCTCGGATGGAGAAATAGAAATGATAAAGAAATATATGAAAAATAGTTCAACATCACTGGTCATTCATGAAATATAAACAAAAATATCTTTTAGATTATATCTCAACCAAGAAAGAATGACTGTGATCAAGAAATCAACCAATAACAAATGCTTTCAGGGCTGTGGAAGAAAAAGAACTCTTTTAGGAGTATAGATTGGTGCAAACACTGTGGAAATCTGTATGAAAATTTCTCAAAACATTAGGATTAGAGATTTCATTTCTCAAAACATTAAGATTAGAGATTTCATTTGACCCAGCTATTCTCTCCTTGGTGTCTTCCTGAAAGCATTAAAAGCACAATATCAGAGCAGTGTAGGCACACTCAGTTTTATAATGGCACATTTGTAATAGCCAAATTTTAGAAATAGCCCAAAAGTCTAATAATTTGTGAATGGATTAATTTTTTTTAATACAAGATAAAGAAGGATAAGTTTGAGACATTTCTAGGTAAATTTCTAGGTAAATCAAAAGCATACTGTTAAGTGAAATAAATTCAACACACGTGTAAATACTGTACTGGTGTGATAAACTGAAAGTGTAAATAAAGACCTACATGCATAATAGATATTGTGAAATGGAAGAAATATTGAAATGGCAAAGGGAACAAGGGAGAAGGGGTAGGGGAAAAAAAGACTGAGAAAAGTAAAAAAATGATAAGAAGGAAAAGTAGAAACAAAGCTTTTATTAGTAAGGAGAGGATGAGGGTCTGAAGAGAGCATAGGGGAATGAGAAAAAAGAAGAATCAAGTTGTAACATGTACAAGTACTAATTTTCTGTAAAGAATGTTATCATTATGTATACCTAAAATGTAACAAAAATAATTTTATTTAAAAAAATAAAAATTAAAGATATTCACATGGTGAACAGGTATGAAAAATTTTCAACATTGCTAACTATCAGAGAAATCAAAATCAACTCAAAATCATATGATATCGCATGCTAGTTATAATGACTGTAATTATAAAAACACAAAAAGCAAAATATCAGTGTTGAGTTGGACATGGTAAAAAAAGACCATTCATACACTTTCATTGAAAAACATAGATTAGTTCACCTATTTGAAAAATAGGCAATTTGGCAAATAACTAAAAATTAAACTACCATGTAATCCAGCCATCCCTCTCCTGGTTGTTTACCAAAAGGAAATGGAATCAATATAATAAAAAGATGCTTACTTTTCCATGTTCATTTCATCACTATTCAGAATAACAAATTATGTAATTAACTAAAGTATCTGCTGAAAGGTATCCATATAAAAACTGAGATATATATATACACACTGGAGTATTGTACTTCTGCAATAGAAATCTTATCATGATATGCATTGTATATTTGTATAGGACTGGGGACATTATTTTAAGTGAAGTAAGCCAGATCCAGAAAGATAAATACCGCATCATCTTGCTTATATGTGGAAGCTACTTGAAGTTAGTCTCATTGATGAAAACAGTAGAATAGAGTTCGCTAGAGTTTAGCAATGTATGAGGGGGAAGGAAAAAAGGGAACTTTCAGAATACAGTGAGAAGGGCTAAGTTTCAATATTTCATAGCATGGTAAGATTACAACAGAGCATTTATTATATATTTGAAAAAGAATTAGAAGGGAGAAAATTAAAGTTTCTAAAACAATGAAAAAAAGATTAACAGTAAAGGAGATGAAACAGTTAATGACCCCTATTTGATTGTTTTACATTTTGCATATGTGTTAAATTATGACACTATATGCCATAAATATTTGTAATTAGTGTGCCAATAAAATATTTTTTAAAATATGAATGAAAAGAGAGACATACAATAGAAAAGCTGTTATCAACAGTAATATTTGAGGCCATGAGATTTTGTGTACAGAAGACAAGCCCCAAAACATTCACTCATAAATATGCTTCTTTTATGAAAATGAGGCACTTCTTTTTTACACAAAGAAATGATGGCTTTTGAAGATGAATTTTATGTCAATTGATTATCCATAATAAAAACAGTAAGTTCCCACTATCATATGCAAACATTAAATCCAGCTAACTGTACACATAAATGTGAAGGGTAAGAAAATAAGACTGTGATGTAAACATGAGTACAGTAGATTGTACTTCAGTTTAGGAATTTAACTTTTTTTTTCAATTTTGGGGAAGATGGCCATGTTTGTTTTTGTGAGGAAGTCAGCCATGCTTGTGTTACCCAATGTGAAGTTTGTGAATGGAAGCAGAACTTATGTGAGGCATCTATTTACAAATGGAATTGTTTGCAAACAGAAGTGATGATGAACCAAGGTATTACTTTAACTAACTGGAATGGGCAGGTTTTTTTTTCAATAAAACCCTTTATTTTATTTTTGCTAAGACACAGAGAATTAAATTAAATGAAAAGACTGTTAAATTGGACATCATTAAAATTAAGAATGTCTATTTATTAAAAATTCCAAAATAAATGTAGCAATACAAGACAAATTGAAAAAAAAATTATAGTATATTAACCTTAAAAATGTACCCAGAGTGATGTATATAAAATTTTCCTAAAACTCAATAAAATAAAAGACTGCCAACCAAAAAGAAGGGAGTAGTTCTTTCAAGGAAAGGCAATACTATTACCAACAAACTTATACTCAACCTTACAGTGTTCATGGAAATAAAAATTACAATTAGATGTAACTACTCTTATTGGAATGTTTCAAAGAACTATGTATTAGCAAATGTTTCAATAACTGAAATTTGTATGTTAATATTGTGATGTATTGATATAAATACACATTGAAAAATGGAATTTACACTTTAGAAATTAGACACATTTGCACATTATACCACAAATGTTATTTGCATATATGGTGTTCCATATATCTCTATTAATATGTACTTAATCAGGTGATAAAATCTTCAGTGTTACTGATATCTTGCTTCTTGATTCTGGTCATGTTTATTTAATAAAAATATATTACATTATTGAAGTTTGGGCTTCTGAAATTATATTAGTTATGTAGTAATTTCTTAGAATCAGTATGCCAAATTACTCTGAGCTACATGCCTTGAAACAGCAGTCTACTTCAAATGGCTGAAAATTAGAAATCAACAGTAAACAGGACTGGTTCCTCATGCAGTGTTTGAGGGAAAGTCTACCCCGTACCAAGATTCTGGTGGTGGTCACTAATTCTTGCTGTCTCATTGTCATGACTCTTGTATTTTACATGGCCTTTTTCTCTGCATCTCTAGGTATTGTTTTCTGTCTTATAAGATCATATTCATTGGACTGAGAACCTCCTTATAATCCAGTATAAACATATCTTAATGCTTACTTCATTTACATCTTCAAAACTTCTATTTCTAAGTAAGATCACATTTTGAAAGTTTCATTGGATATTAATTTGCAGAGGATTTTATTTGCGCTATTATAGGTACCCTTCAATAAACTTTTATAAATATGAACGTATCTATTGTTGTAATGACACTTAGCATGATAGTACTCATATGTTTATTGTTTATCCTTGATGTTTGATTAGTTTTAGATAATTCAGGGTTATGGAAAGGTAAAGTTATATCTAGAATTCTTATTCATTGTTAAAATTGTAAATTATGATATATTACAATGATGAAAATAAAGCATGTATATCTTGTAAAAGTCCTTTTCAAACTGAAGTGTGTTTTATCATATGTGCTACATTTGTTTCTTTGTTTTTGATAGAACAAATTTAACATTTACATTTGACAAGATGAAAACCAAAACAAAACTTATTTAATGAAAGTTGATTTAGATTAAGTAGCTATAATTCCATGCTTAGAAGCAGTAAGCATATGAATTACCACTAACACTTTCATAATAATTGGATACTGCCTTATGTCATGGATTTGAGTGTGCTAATGGTGAAATTTTTTTTTTTTTTTTAATTTTAAAGGTAGTACAAATACAACAGATCAAGACAGAACAAAGCCAATTGAGACAGTGAAGCGACTTTGGTACACAACTTCACAGCAGGTTACTGGGATAATAGTAATAGGTACACAGTATATCTCATTATCTGCACAATAGTTGTCTAGTCAATTAAATATAGCAATATCAAACCAAAGACAGAACATTATAAAATCAATCTAAAGAGAATATTGAATAGAGTAAAGCAATTAATCATAATGAAAACATAACTGAAAACAACACTTGCTTTCTTTTTTTATTTTAAAGAGAATAAAACAAAAGAGGGCAGAACAAAGCAGATCAGAACAGAACAACATAAGCAACACAGCACTTGACAATAAGACAACCGGACAACACCTGCTTTCAAACAGAAGATAGAGGAGACCCCCATATTTGCTATGTTGCGTACAGTCATCCTGCCAAGAGATGCTCAGACCTCTGTCCCCAGTTGCAAATGTAGGGAGGTTTGCTATGTTTGATTCCAAGCCCGCCCACCAGTAGGCTCAAGAGACACTACTGCGTCTCCTCCTGGCTCCCACCAGAGGGAGGTGCTTACCAAGAGAGCGGGTGAATTGCTTCTTTGTGCAGGCTTCTGGTTCCTCCATGGCCGTGTTGGATATTATATCCCCATGGTGGATCTCGGGGAGTTCTCTGGTTCTCCTCTTGGATCCCACCGGTAATAATGAAATTTGAATGCCAAAGTATTTTCTTACATTCTTACACAATTTAAAAATTTTAGTGAAGTACATATTAAAGATGTTATTCACATAAAGGTATAATTAGAAGTTGGCTATTTATAAAAACTGATTTTAATATATTCTAAAGACAAATTCTGATTTAGTCTACATCTTTTAAAAAATAATTTAATACTTATTTTTGTTGGAATACGTTCCAACAAATTCCAAATTCCAATTGTTGGAATACTATGTAATATACTAAAATAAAAATTCTATAATCTGTACAGATTTTTAAACAACCTCAATTTCCAATGTAAGAAAGAGGTGCTTGTTTATATGCATACTTAAATACTTTATCTTTGTTTGTGATGTTGTTTGTAAACTCTGGAGACACTAATGCTAATTTCATCTTTGTTACATTTTTAGATAATCTGTTTTGAGACTTTGTGTACTGTTTACATACAATGTTCAGGGTTTATGTTCCCTTAATGGAGCCTGTTGTCTGGTTTCACTATCAGTAAAGCTTGTTATCATTTATCCTGCTCATTCAGCTGCAAGGTTCAATCCCTGTCTATCATCCTCTCTAATGCCCAGTGTTCCCACTGTTTTGTAACATTTTTTTTTTTTT
>PVJX010015436.1:0-42544 GCA_004027295.1 Dolichotis patagonum | reverse complement strand
ATGTTCCCTGTGGGTGAAGGGTGGTCATAGTAGTGCCCAGCAGCCCCAGCTTTTGGCCTGTATTCCCCCACGATGCTCCCTGCGGGCTACTCACATATTCTTGATAAATACCCCAAAACCATTAGTATGGATTTTCATTGTTCCTCTTACCTGCCCCAGAAAACTTCGATTAGCTAGTTCAACTACACTTCTGTGAAATTTGAAATCCAACCCAGATTAAAGGAAAATTTCTATTGTTACAATAAGAAAGGTATAGACATCCATTACTTAGATCCTTCTCCAATTGTCATGCAACCTATTCTCAGTGAAGTTATATTTCTTTAACACCCTCAATTCCACCTCTCAGGTCCTAGTGATGTAATCATCTTGGAAATTCTGTACCCTGTGCTGATAGAGCACATAAATAAATTACTTGAGTTATCTCTGAATGTTGTAGTGGCAACAAGCCATTGATATTTTCTATCCTGAATTTAGGATGGTTGAATTCCTGTTAAATTTATAAACACTCATAGAGATTTCAATTAATGCTGTTTTAATTTATGAAGAATTTAAAACAAGAGGATTGAACAATGACAAATTTTAATGACATTTACAATAGCACTATTCATATTGTATATTTTTAATAGAAACATTCCCAGGTGCACATCATGTACATTAAGTACTAAAGGAAAAGGTGCTTGTGAGAAATTCTGAATTCAGCATGTATGATCTCTATTAAGACAAGAAAAACAATAGTATTGACTTTACTTTCAAAAGTGAAATATTAAAATTTGATATTTCAATTATGATGTTAAAATATGATAAAAGACTGATTTTGGGTATTGATTATTTGGTTTACAAACAAAATTAAATGGAAAAAACTTGAATTTATATTCTGCCTCTCACTTCATACCACCATTTTCTGTTTATAACCCATACATTTTTTAAGAGATCAGATAGAAAACTTCTTACACTTATTTGGTTATGTACTTATATTATTAAATTATGTCCAGAGAATGAAGAACATATTTTTACTGATGGAAGTTTTGGGTTTTTTCCACACCTTACATATAACTATACCATACAAAATTTTATGATCAAGGCACTAAAATACACCATGTACTATTTAATGCTTTTTAGTCATCAAATTGTTTATCACAGTTTAGTTTCTTTTAAAAGCTTTTTAAAATAAAATTCTTCAGGTGTAACTTAAATTAAATATATATGTAAAACATAATAAGCAATAAATATCACAATAAAGAACACATGTAAACCCATGAATAAATTTTTTTCTGTACAATTATAGTGCTCCCTTCTTCTTTCTTGTATTTGATTTATTCTCAGAACCAATTGATATACATACTGTTCTTTACAGCTTCAAACCAGTTGAGACTTCTAGCTCTGAAAGTAAGGTGTGTGTGTGTGTGTGTGTGTGTTTGAGATGATATCACTATGTATTTCATGCTTATCATTGTTGGAGTCAGGGGTTTTGAGGAGAACAATTAGAACCAGGACACAGAATTTATAATATTATTTTATGATGGTCACCCAGAGTTAAACATAGAAAATGCAGGAAATCTGTTCACAACATTAAAGACTCAGAATATTCAGCCAAGTGCTTGGATCCCACAGCAATGTCCTGCCTGAGTCCAGAAGAAAACCTAGAGCCCAAAACAATGCCTTTCATGGTCCAACTGGATGTCTAGAACCAACAAGGAGGACTCACATGCTGGGAAGGTCCAAAGGTCAGCCGTGGAAGATAGAAAGTTTACGCCAGCAGGGTGAAGGAGTTGTGCTGGCAGGTTGAGGGTTTTACATTGGAGCCAAGTAGTCACATTGAAAACAAGCACTGGGGATGCCCTGAAAAGCATCATAGCTATCCTTAGTGACACAGAGGTCCTGAGCTCCTCTGACAATAAGAACAGTTGAGTACATGCCAGAAAGCCAGTGTGACAATCTTCTTTTAGGGATTAAACAGCATACATCTTCCCCTCTGGAGCCAGGAAGTGATGCTCAATATAAGGACCAGAGTTCCCCCAAAGTGAAACAGCCACTCTCACCAAGGTCTTGAGCTCCTCCAATGACAATGGTTGAACTCATATTGGGGAAGCTAGTCATGATAAGCTCCTCTAGGAGAACCAATGGCTCAATACAGAAACACTTAGAGAAACCCACAATGCCTCACTCATGTTCTCCATGTCTCTATTTGTGCCGGCAACTTTCCTCAGGTGGAACATCTATACTCAGCAGCATGCTTATTTAATTCAGCTTGTGTTAAGTTGACCATCCAGTTTTTAATCCATAACAACCATGGTGTATACTTCATTTGTATATACTGACCTTGAACTTCAAAAACTATCCATTGCTATCAGGAAACTATCCAATGCTTTCAGTAGGGACAGTAAACTATCATTTACTGTCCCTCCTGAACTTGAATATGAAGCACTTGATCATTTGTCTTTCACTACTGATGAGCACCAAAGGACAGATTGTGGCATAGCCATTGCCAACCAGCATCAAGACACAGTGGTGAACTGGGTCATGGTTCCCCATGATTGAATACATGGAATGGAAAACACAGTCCAAACAGTACAAGACAATAAAGAAACTCATGAGCAACAAAACAGTCCTGGTGGCTCTTTGTTCTGGGGATGCTTTTGGAGACAGGTTAGTGCTATGTAGGTACTGGGATTGTTTTTTATGTTTGCACAGGAGAATTATCATGTACCCACTTGAGAGCATCATGAACCCTAAACAGCACATGTAATTGAAGGATGTTAGTGAAAAAGATATATACTTAAGGAAATATTTAATGGGTAAAAGGGAGCAGGATTTAGTAAGAAACATAAGACTGTGTGAGGTCACATTGGGAGTGGCAACAGTGGAGATTAAAATACGGCCACTAATGAGCATATTAAAGACCCATAAAAAGAGAAAGCAACACAGATTGTGATGCAGGGATTTCCATTTGAACTTTGCCAAACACGAGGTTCTGGGGCTGAGGGTGATGGCCTGGAGGACACTCAGCAGGCAGGTGGTACAGAGTGAGAGGTCCCGCATCAAACTATTCAAATAGATAACAGATGTACATGTGATGACATCCCCAAAATTCCAATACTCAAGCATGTCTATAGCTACAAAAGTGACAGTTATGAGCTTCACTATGTGAATAAGAGCCAAGTGAGCAATAGTCAGATCTGTAGGCTTAGGCCTGTGTTCCAAAAGGAGTATAAGAACATGAAAGAGAAGCAGGGCCATGTTGGCAGTGATCCCAATGCTGATTTCAAAGAAAACTATATGTTGTATGCCAATGAAACTGGAAAATTTGCTGTTTTCATTCATCCTCAAAAGAGAAGCATACATAATATATCTGAGAAGAAAAGGTAGATAATTCCTTGCTACAAATATTACTTTTTTCTTCATCAATCTCAACCAACTCCATGCCTTCACTGAAATGTACAGATTCTTCCCAAAGTATCATTTTCCCATACATGTACTCTAGGCCTTCGCTAATTTTCCAGAATGCTTCTGAGTTCTCCATTTGTCCCACCATTTCCTGATTATGGCTGGATTATGGATCACATTGGCATCCTAACTTGTAATACAACTTTCATAGTATGGAAAGTGTTTTCATGTCGTGGTCATACTTTTAATTTTCAAAGTCCACTGATAGATTTGGCCTTGTAGCTGCATTAACTTATCCAACATGCTAAGGTTTCCTCACTTTATGTATCCAGAAAAAACAAATGCTATTTTAATCCAGTTATCTCACTATCTCTACTGTTTACCAATCACACAATATCACAAAAGGCAGACTCTTAAATTATCTTTTAATTTTTACATAAAGGACATATAATTATTTAATATTAATATGCTTGGTATCAATTATAAGATATAATTGGTAGAAAAATGGCATTAATTGATAAATAACACTTAAAGATAATGTGTTAAAAGATGATGTAATAAATAAAAAGCTGAATTACACATTTGATTTTGTAGGTTATTTCTCTGAAATTATGCTATAGTTTAATAATTTATAGTTTATAGTTTTTTAAAGTTTATATCTATAACTTTTAAAATGATCCAAGACAACATTAAAATCCTCTAACAAATGAGAGACCAGGATTGCATTATTTTCAACATTAATTAGGGAGCTGCCTCTACAAAGAAAAATAACAAACGTATGGCAGAAGTGTGCAAATGTGTTAGGCTTATATAACACTAAAAGTTGTTTTCTTTCTCCCAGATCATTATCTAGGAATGTGACATAATTTGAAGCAGTCATTTATCACTCAATGATATTTGCTCCTATGAAACACTCCAAGAGGTGACAAACATTCTGATAGGTAATCTGTCTCCAAATTATGCGTTTCTCACAAATCTGCATTAGCGCAACATATATTCCAAGAATATTTGTATTCTGTTATTATGTCATGTAAATAAATGTATATAGCTTCTTCTGTATTAAGATCTTATTTTGTAACAAAATATATACTGGAGAACATTAACATCTCATGAAAACAAACTAAATGTAATCTTACCCTCCCACTCCTGCTTCATCCAGCTCATATGTTCATATCACCAGACAGTTGAGGACCTCAAGTGACAGAACAGGAAGTTTCTTCATCAGCAGAATGACCTAGGAGACCCTTCTGGTAATGGAGATTTTATGACTGATGATGTTGTTAAAGTACTTAAGAGGTCAAGCACAAAGACCTCATTTAACACACAGCAGGAGATGGCCTGTCTTCAGAGACACTGGAAGTAAATGATACATGAATAATTCATGAGAAAAGTAACACTTAAGAAAGGCCTGAAGGAGTTTTCATGCAGAAGACCACACTGGAAATGAGGTAGGAAAAGCAACCTGCACATTGTGGAAGTAAACAAAACACACAGGAAGAAAAAAATAGTAAAGGGAACTTGAATATTCTTTTTAGCAGTCCTCTTCAAGATCACTCATAACTCACAGTGAATCTTACCTTATACTCACAGTAATGTAATACAGTGTATATTTTCACTAATACATGATTTGGGATTAAATCACTGACACAATTGCAATTCTGCAATTTCTAAGACAATGGGCCATCTTGTGGTAGATGTCCTAAAATGGGCAACCATTGGGAAGAAATCTCAGGCCCACATGCTTGAGCCAGTGGCAACAAAGACCTAAGTTCTATGGGAGGCAGTAAGTCCTCTATGAAAATTTGCAGGCTTCTAGCCTTATCACTGAACCCACAATGAGGCAATGAGGACACCTCTCCTTCCTCAGCTGTCATAGGAGCATAATCTGTAAAATGCTCGGGAAAAAATGATTACTGTCCAGCACAAAAGCAGGTACCTTTAATACATAACAAGTCACCCATTTTTTATTACTGAAACTAACAAGTCAACTTCTCTTGACTGGCTTCAACTTTATTTGTATTAATAAATGTAAGTCAAAATATAACTTGGCAAGGAGTGAGATGGAACATGGATATGAGAGGCATGTAGGTATGTTCATATATTGGGTAAAAAACTCATCTGCAACAGAACTAAATTTGGAAAAGTAAGAAATCAATAAAGGAGAAACAACTGACTCTTATGGTGAAGATCACGTGATCTGCAAATAGGTGACCAGTTCTTAGTATACAGCAATTGTGAAATATACAACTTTCAGGAAATAGAAGAGGAAATTTTCTGAACTATTAGAATACACAAATATTTGCTAAACTACCCACCAAAAATAATAAATTATCTATTATTTCTCTAAATTTTGAAGACTGTAACAAATACCTCTGAGGGGGGAAGATGGATGCTTCATGAGTATTTACAGTACTGTAAAGTTTAAAGGAATTGTGAGAAACATCAAGAGAAGGTCATAGTACACAAACAGGGAAATCTAGTGGATCTATGTCATGAAACATACTGTGAAATATAAACAAGTGTGATTGAGTTCTTTTTTTTTTTGCTGGTCAATCTAGTAATGAAACAAAGGTGTTTTTTTTTCCTTTGAACCAGTATTTGCTTTCATGTATCCTTACAGTATTTTAATTTATTGCGAAAATGTCTTCTTCACATTAATCTGTCAATAAATGAATCAATAATTAGTGTTGGGTGCAAGGATATAAACCCCACATACAGAGTCAAGAAAGTTGAAAATATTTTATTCTAAATTTTTCCCACAAGAAATGGCATATCCATTTTTAACAAAAGAGGAGACAATGTTTTTATAATGAAGATAGTGTAAAGAAAAATGAACAAAATTTGTCTTTCTACTTACCAAATTATGGCAAAATATATTCTTAGATTACTTTTAGGAAGACATGGAAATGTCTATTGTCACCACTTTATTTTCTTTATTTTTAACACCATTATAGCCTAACTTTCCTTAGGTTCTGAGTTATTTGTCAACAAGTAGAACACTTGGCTGATGGTTGATAATATTAAATAGAAAATCATAAGATTAATAATGATGAAAGAAGTATGAATATGGCAAAATTTTACTATCTATTTTATAGGAATAAAATTAACCTCTCTGAAGAAGATACTCCAAAAATGAACCTCATTAAATATTAAATAGTTAGAAACCTTAGAAATGACCAAATATAAATGGTATTATATTATATTTGAAATGCCTTATAATTAAAATTACATGCTGCCAAAAGTCAATTAAGTGTCTCTAATAGTTATTTGTGGGATTATGTGTAGAGCCTCTTAGCCCTTCTGTCACTGTCCTGTCAGGACAGGTTATGGTCTTGACTGACCATGTGGCTTTCATAGAATCAGGGAAGAGATTTTGCCTCTTTGATGATCTTCCTTCTTGGCACACTGTACAGGAGTTGATTTCTGTTTTTGAGTTCTATTTGCTCAAGAGGTGAAGTGTCTTATTAAAGTTATAGTTTCTAGTAGGTAAGGGGCCTTCTTTTCTTGAGTCTCTGTTAAACTTGGAGAACCAGGGACAAAATATTTACTGTCCTCTTAGTCTATTTAGGCTATGGTTTCTAACACCCATAACAACTGGTTATATCAGCAGTCTAATGGGTTCAGTAAATTTAATGTTATGATCATATGAAGACATCAAACAGTGCAAAATAGATAAAATGACAGATAACTGTTATTACCAATCATGGTTGTCTCACAAGCTAAAACTGTGCAGAATGTCAACAGATAACATTTAAAATGCTTCACCAACCAAACTTGAGATCAAGGGAAGCATATTATACGTAAGTATGATAATTACAATGACATTGTTATATTATAAATATGTTTAAATATTTTAGTTGTTAAAGAACAACATTTTAGCTAGCCATATTTATTATTATTCAAGTTTAAAAAAGTGACAAAAGCTTTTATCCAATTTTGTAATCTTTTATTAGGTTGTCTTCCAGGAAGAATATACCTGTCTATACATGTGTCTCATAGGTTATTGATATTTAAACTTTAATTTCTAGGGTGACATTGTCTGGACTAAAAAATGTGTAGGTATTTCATAATAAGAAAGCCTCATTGTTTTACCAAGAGAGAATTTAAACATTTCCTGTGCAAACGTATCACAGCAATGTAATCAGCAAAGTTTGTTGGAGTGAGTCTCCCACAAGACTTGAATGAGTAAAACCTTGGGAGTTTCATTAGTGGACTGATCTAAAATGCAACAGTTAAGCAGATGTTTTTTATCTACCAGGGCAGGCTAGTGCAGTACTCCTGCTGAAGCCTAATGAGTCTCCACTTATTGACCTTAACACTTTTTAGATGATTAAAAATCTTAAAAATCAACACAGTATTCTGACCAAAAAAACTTCTAAGTCATTACAACATAGCTCTTGTTATTTGGAATTGGATCTATTTATCCTTACTGAGGGACTCATCAAAGAAAAACATTACATCTTCCCAGATTAAATCAAACAAATTGATGAGCCTATCAAAAGATCAGATATATTGTTCAAGGTCATTTGGAAAACATGTTAGTTTCTTTTTTATCTCTCCCAATGTAAAATAAGTATAAATCTTTGAGGCTTAATTTTCTGCTCTCATGAATGTACAAGGGAAGCAGCTTTTGAGGGAGTATACTGGGATGGGTAGAGTTTATCTCTGAATAAGGTGGAGATCAGTGTCAGTTCTTTCTCTCTGAGGTCATGCACTTTTTGGAGGTAATAGGACAGGATGCATCCACTAAAAGAGCAGGGTTGTGCATGCACAGAGAGTTCCAGACAGATCTGCCTGCACTTGCTGGGCACTGCCACCTGAAGACCCCTTCTTGAAGGCAGCCAGCATGCACAAATGGAGCCAGACACATCTGCCTCTGCCTGCCAGGTACTACCCCTGGAAAACCTCTGCCTGTGGGCAGCCAGCATGGGCAGAGAAAGCCAGAAATGTCCACCTCAGCCTTCCAGGAGCCACTACTATAAGGCCCCTTCCTGTGGGCAGCTAGGATGGGCAGAGACAGCCAGATAGATCTGCCTCTGCCTGTCTGACACTGCTAAGTAGGGAAACCTACTTCCTGTGGACAGCCAGCATGAGCAAGGACATGCCACCAGGTAAGCACTGTGCACCCATAGGCCACCACTGGAGGCACTTGGTTCCTTCAGGTAGCCATCAACCCCCGGGAGAATCCGATAAACAAATCCTTGTGTGCCTGCTACCATTACAGGAGTGCCAGTATAGACACACAGGCTGAGAGAAGCAGCCCCACCTTCATGCACCCCTGGACATTGGGGTAAGCCCAGTGGAGCTGCACAAGTCTGGAGAATCCTGCTCCACACCCTGCTACCTCCATGTAAATATGGGGTCAGAGGAACTCAGGTGCCTGTCCCATTCCCATATACTGTAGAGGGACAGCCAACATGGGAAGTGCCTGGAGCCCCACAATCAACTTGTTGGGAGGCACCCAAGAGAATATCAAGATGAAAGAGCAAAACACAATCTCAGACCTCCATCCCACACAGAACAAGTCTAGGAAATATAGTCACAGAAGAAAATGGAAGTCACACATCTGAAATCTCTGAGAGGATAGCAACTGAAGTAAAGAAACAACTTCAAGAGATTGTAAAAGCAATTAATTCAGAAATAATGTCTCAGGTAAAAGAAGAAACCACAAACATACTAAAAGATTTGCTCAGCATGTCTAAAAAAGACATCGAGAAAAAACAGAAACATAGGAAAATGATGGAAACTTTGAGTGAATATATAAAGGCATTACAGTGCATGAAACAGTTTCAAAGTGAGATCCAGGTAGTTGAAAAGTCAATCAAAACCTGGCAAAACTGCTTGAAAGAGACTGAAGATAGACTTTCAAGCCTTGAAGATAAGATTGCAGCTATTGATCTTGAAAGGTAATATCTCTTAAAAATAACAATGAACCAGGAAATAACAATTCAATGGCTGCAAAATGATGCAAAGAAGCATAATTTAAGAGTAGTAGATGTTTATGAGGAAGCAGGGATCAACACAAATCAAATTAAAAGGCTATATTTATAGAAGTAATAGCAGAACATTCCCAAACATGGGAAATGGATCTGGCATGCAGGTATATGATGCACATAGAACTTCCATAACCAAAGTAAATCTACACCCAGACATATAATAATCAAGATCCCAGAAATTCAGCACAAGAACAGAATATTAAAGGCTGTTAGAGCAGACAGTTCAATCACCTATAAAGGAAAACCAATCAGAATCACAGCATACTTATCAACAAAAACTAACAAAAACCAAAGAAGACTTTGGAGTGAAGTGTTTCAAACTCTGAAAGAAAACAACTTCCAACCCAGATTGATATACCCTGCAAAACTATCTTTCAAAATTGCTAGAAAAATCAGACATCTCCATGATAAAGAACAACTGAAGGAATGAATGGCTACCAAACCAACCATACATAGAGTGCTGAAGGATATTCTAGAGAGAGATAAAGATGACCATGGTTCTAGAGGAACAGCAGCAGAGGAGGATCATCAAAAAAGACAGGTAACTGAATGAGGGGGAACAGTGGAGGGCCAAGAACAGGAGGATAGCATGACAGAGACCAACTAATATATGTTGGTTAATGTAGATGGCCTCAATTCATAGCCATAGCATTCTAGACAGAAGCAGAAGGAATATTTTGAGATAGGCCAGGACTCCTCATTCCCTCTATGTGTCCCCATTGACCTACATGTGTGTCTAAGTCTTACTCATATAGAAGGCAGTACCTCTGGGCAATAGGTATCTCAGCAAATAAGTGAGCATGCCATCACTTAGCATAATTAGGTGAAAATCCGCAATTGTGGTTGCCACTGGCACTCATTGCCCAAGTCATTAGGGTCCCTTATCATTTCTTGCCAGGTGCTCAGCCAGCAGAGTACCACCATGATTATGTTGGTGGAGGTTTCTCTACTAAGTGATCCAAAAAGGGGATGAAGTCTCCACCCACATTCACATCCACTTAGACTGCCTATACTGACCGTGTCTGGATGTCTTCAGTGATGTTTCCTGTAGTCCCAGATGAGCACTCAATTGTTGCATCAGGTTTGTGGTCTTGAGGGGCTGGGGGGTCTTCATAAACATCCTGTTCCTCTACCCCCATCAGGTATCTCCAATTTCCTCACCTCCACTGCAGTGAAGAATGGGGAAGTGAGATGAGGCTGGCTCAGAGCTAAAGGCCTCTAACCTAGAATGAGGGTATCAGGTCCCATGCAGAAAACAGAAGGCAAAAATGAAAGGTGAAATTTTATTTATAAGGATGTAAATAAAAAGAACCATTGTCAAGTAATGAGGCACATTATAAGGCAGAGGATATTTCAGCCCATTTTCCCAAAGTGGGTCCTAGAATGTGCTCAAACATCGGCATAAACTAGCTACACTAACTGGGGGAATCTAAGCCAGTCAGCATCTTAGCCTTTGTTTCTGGCTTGAGGGAAGTTCAGAGCAGTAAGGAGCATACAGTGAGTATATGTAATAATTTCATGAGAACTGACCTAACAACATAGCATTTGATAATCTTTTAAATACAGAATTATTAGTCATGCCCTGTATCTTCTCTATCTACTTTCTCTTTCAACTATCTCCCACATAGTGAAAGTTTCTTTAATAAGGATTGTAAATTCAAATTTTAAAGAATTACTCTATATTCTCAAATTTTCCCTGTGAATTGATTTAGTAATAAACCAATATCACTTAATTCAAAGGAAAGAATGCTTGAGATTAGTATTTCATATGAAAAAGTCCACCTAGTTTATGATTCATTCAATTAAATCATTAAATATGCTCTAAAATAATTTCCAATTGCACAGCACACTGAGCCATCCTCTGTGCTGGATGATGTCTAAAATTGGAGAAAGTACTACTCTCCCAACAAAGCCTGTATCCCTTGAACATAGACCCACTCACCTTCTTGGATATGTGAAAGGAACAAATACACCTGAGAAGAAGCAGCACAGTTTTAAGGAAAAGTTATCCCCAGATTATCTCTCAGAAGGCCTGTAATATTTGTGTCAGTAGAAAAGTGTCAAGACCTCACTGGGGAGAAAATAACAATGCAGTCTCCAGTGGAACACTTCACCTGGTTCTTAGTATTATTTTCTTCTCTGTGAGATCATAGCCATCAGGATAGAGTTGTGTTCAAAACCTAAGTTCCCTTGACATATAGTATGAAACTTCAGAAGAGACAGAATAATGTAGTCACCAATCATCAGTTCTCTCATTTGGACTTAAGCTCGAATTAGTCCAATGGTAATACAAGATAATGAACAAGAGATACCTGGAAACACCTGATAGTTCCCAGAAGCTCTCAAGTTCACCTTCTAACAATGTATTCTGGACATGTTCTTTCCTAGTTCATTCCCAAGTTGAGCTTGTGGCTTCTGGGAATCAATTGTCAAATATCTCATGGTTTCCAATTTTTCTGATTTAGCTTACAATCAACATGATACACTAAAATGTCAACTGAAAAAGAAATAACGTGAGAATTGGACAAATAGAAGCAGAGGTAGTGGATAAAGTTGAGGCACTTAATCACAGAAAACTAAACATAATTGAAACTAGTGCACATGCTGACTTGTTCTCCATTCTAGCTAGAAGCCAAATGATAGGCCCACATTCTCAGTAAATGCTGGTAAGAACCTATTACTTTCTCTGAAAAGCTCCATGTACAAATATTTGTCACAGTATGCTTTATGCCCAACTATAGACAGAACTGAAAGATATGGGACAAAATGGGACCTTGTAATATGTACATATACATATGAAAACACATTTTTTCATCATGTTTCAAGTACCAGAATCAGAAGGTGGTTGTTGGAAAGTACTAACATCAATATGCTAAATGTTAATATACTAGATGACAAGATCAAGTATTTCTTGAGACTGATAGCAACTTGTAAATAGTTTATTCAAAACACAAGAAATAAATCCTTCAATATATCCTATATAAAATTTCTCATGGATGAGCACATGAAGGATCAAACATTAAACAAATATTCTACAAGGAATGCCTTAGTTACTCTTCTGTCATGGCTGAGACAAAATACCTGATGCCTCACCTTTACAGGAAGTAAAGGTTTATTTGGCTCACAGTTTGTGGAGGTGTGAGTTCTCAACTAGCTGTTTCCAAGCCAGCGTGGCATGGTGCAGAGTAAGTTTGAGTTGGCAGTAGACAGCAGAAGCAACCAGGGAAAAAAGGGAGAAAGAGCAAGCTTCTTTTCCTCCCTTATATTGTAAGCAGGCTACACACCCTCTGGGTGGATGTAGCACTCACACCACCTCTGTGCCCTCCTCTTACACAGGCTCAGGACCTTTACAAATTGAGAACCTTGGCCCCCTGCAGTCACTTAGTTAAATTTCTGAATTTCTCAAGTTGTCTCAATTTCTGAATTTCTCAACATCCTAAAGATAAGGCCATGTGGTTTTACACCCCAGGATGTAGAACTGCTAAATTACTTAGTTCAGCTTCTAGACTTCTTAAACTGACACAGTGTATCAACCTTTAGAAGGAAGTAAATGTAGAAAATCATGCAGTACATGAAAAAAGTATTGAAATAAAATGCTCATAGCTAAGTTATGAAGCACTGTACACATTCAGCAATTAGAGCATGAGAAAAGGAAAGACAAAATAGAAAATATCTAGAGAAAAATTGGCTAATTTGTCAAACTTGCAAAAATACATTAAGAATTTTAACATATGTACATAAAGCATGGAGGAAATAAATGATACATCAAAACTGCACAGTGAAATCACTGATGAAGTAATAAAAAGAAATAATACAAAGAACAAAAAAGAAACATATCAGGAGAGGAAAAATAAATTAAAAAATGGAAATACATTTTCTATCACAGACTGATATGGCCTGAAAAATCTCAAACCAGAGAATAGTGAAAGTTTAAATGAAAGAGACAACTGGTATGATTTTAGGGCTCTAAATGGAACAAAATCCTCTAGCAGAATTTAAAATTCTCTGGGTATTTAGACAAAGAACTTCTCTGGGTGGTCTGTATTTATTTGGTTTTTCAAACAAAGGGTGGGGATACTGAGGAAAATATAGGAACTGAGAAGGACCTTGGGAGTCAGTTCAAAGACTTCTCCAAGTAGTAAATTATGATAATTTAAGAGAACTGTCTTATCTCCAGGTGACATTTACAGCAGGACTGAGGCAGCAGAGGTGAGATCCCTGCAGCTATAGTCTCCATCTAGTTAATTGGGATTGGATCCAGGTGTCCTGAATTGTGACTTTTTCTTGTCCTTTCAGACATCACTGGCATCACAGACCACTACAGGCCTCAGTGCTTCATAGAAGAACCAGTGGTTCATAGAGCCAGTGTTTCATAGATGTGGTTCACAGAACCAATGGTTCATAGAAGTACACTTACATATTCGTAATATGTTTCCCACCTCTAGACACAGATCTTCAACCTGGGACAGACTCACAAGTAAACATTTGTGAAAGCCAAGTGGTTAATTTTAAATCCTGCTCAGAACCTCTTCAGAGTGGTCTCCATCACTTTTCTGTAAACCAATGAGCATACTGTAAGAAAATTTAAGGAAATAATTAGGATTGGAGGTCCCATTTGACCAAGCTATTCCCCTTCTGTGTATGTTTACCAAAAAATAAAAAACATGTAACAGAGATATATGTGCACCCATGTTCTAGCAGCACAATTTGTAACAGTTAGATCTTAGAAACAACCAAAATAACCATTAACTGAGAAATGAATAAAAATGGTGCTTTGGTGTACTACTCAGTCATAAAGAAGGATAAATTGGAGAATTTTATATATAAATGGATGCAACATGAGGCCATATTCATAAGTCAAATAAATCAGATGCACAAAAATAGACATTGTATTGTCTCCCTAGTGTGAGAAACTGAAGAGTACATAAGATCCATAATGTACAATAAGTACTGTAAAGTGGAAAAAAACTTCAAAGGAAAGAGAAAAATGGGATAGGGATTTGGAGAAAAGAAGGAAAAGAATATATATATATATTCTTTATATATATATATATGTTAAGATAGTTATTCTACTAATTTCTCTTGGTTCATTGAAAACAAAGGTTAGTGCTAATAATGTTTGGGCAATTAATTGTTGCTATCCTGTGTTATGAGTCACCAATTTAAAGATAATAGTAAGCAATATATTAATCATTGTTTTCCACCTATTGTTTTTCAATTTTTGGATTTTTTTCTCTTTAAAATAAAAGTTAAAGAAATTAGGGAAACAATGACCTTTATGATACTATCAAAAATTAAAATTAAAGGTTAAGAATTAACCTAAATAAGAAATAAAAAACTATACAATGACAAATATCATACTCTGAAAAAGGAGATTGAAGACAATATCAGCAAATGGAAGGACATCTTGTTCTTGGATGATCAGAACCAATATAGAGAATATAGACAAACTTCCAAAACCATTATATAGGTTTATTGCAATCCCAATCAAAATGCCAATGACATTCCTCACAAAACTAAGAAAAACAATCCTAAAATTTATTGGAACTAGAAAGGTCTTAGAATACTGGGAAACACTGGGCAAATATGGCAAGGTGGGAGACATCACAACCTTAGACTTTAAATTATGTTACAAAGCTACAATGATAAAAAAAAATAGCATTGTATTGGAATAACCAGACTCATAGATCTATGAAAGAGAGTAGAATACAGAAAAGCAATTATAGACACACTCAGCTATGTTATTTTTTTACTACAGAGCCAGATCTCTTCACTGGAGGACATAGCCTCTTTAATAATGCTGCTGAGAAATCTGCCTATCCACAGACTGAAGGTTAAACATGATCCCATATTTCTCACCATCCACTAAATTAAAACTAAAATGTATCAAAAGTCTAAGCATTAGAACATAAATACTTATATATTAGAAGGCAAATGAAATTTTAGAAGACATAGGTACAGAAAAAGACTTTTTGAACAAAATTTTGGCTGCAAAAGAAATAATAACAATCAAGAAAAGAAATTACAAGAAATAAAAAGCTTCTGAATAGCAAAGGAATTAACTTTCAAAGTTAAGAGACAACCTACAGAATCAGAAAGGAGTGCCACCAACTATTACTCAATGGACTAAATCTAGAAAACATAAATAATTTAAAAAATTAGACAAACATTTTTTTAAATTTTATTTAAAGAGAAAAAAAAGCAAAATAGAAAAAAGGGTAGAAATAATACAGAACTTCAAAAAAACAATAAGAAATCACTAGTTGATAAATTACATATTTTCTTCTTAGAAATACTTGTTCATGTTACAAAATTAAGGCATACAATGTGGACATTCAAACAGTGAGGCTACAAACAGTTCTGTTCCACGATCCAAAAAACTTAGTAATACGGTTATCAATCCTACACACTTAAACATACATGCAGTTATATCCTTTAGAGCACTTTCTTTTTCTCCTTTTGCTTTTTAAGTCCATTATCTGTTTAGTTATATCATGTTTCTCCTTGCTCAGCATTTATTGATCTGTTTTGTTGTTGTTATTTCCTTTTTAATCACCTTATATAATTCTATTTTGTTTTTGAGTTTCTTCTCATCCATGTCACATGGATCCCCTTTGGTGGAGTTGAGAATTTTTGGAGGCACTTTGTTACCTTGTTTTCTCATGTTCTATTGTTTTTTTAATTTAATTTTTTATTAACTTGGAGGTAGTAATATACAACAAAACAGGATGGAATAAAGCCAATTGAGACAGTATAGTGAAATTGGTACAGAGCATCACAGCAGATCACCAGGGCAACAGTAATAGGCACCATTGTATATCTAGTTATCTTCACAATATTTGTTCTTTCAATCAAGTATAGCAAAATCAAAAGAAATACACAATATTATAGAACTTATCAAAACAGAATATTGAATAGAGCAACACCATTAATCATGACAAAGCAAAACGGCGATAAAAATATCTGCCTTCAAAGAGATAGTCGAAGGAAATTCCCCCCACTTGCTGCATTACATACCTTCAAGCTCCCAAGAGATGCCAAGATCCCTGGATCCCACTTGCTAATGGGGGTGGGGGATATATGTTTGATTCTAAGCCTGTGCCCCAGTAGGCATCAGGCTGGTTACTGGTTTGCTCAGCGCCCTAAGTTCCAACATGGCGCAGATCTCAGGAAATGCTGTTACTTCTTGCTTCTTGCCCTGCGGTGGCTGAGGCTTGCCAGACCACAGCCACTTACCAGGGCAGGCTGCTTGCTGGGTTTCTAAGCGCCCTAAGTTCCAACATGGCGCTGATCTCAGGAAATGCTGTTTTTTCTTGCTTCTTGCTTCTTGCCCTGGGGCAGCCATGGCTTGCCAGACCAGATACCCCAAATTTAAATACATGATTAGAAAAATGGGAATGTAAAATTAATAGACAATTCTCAAATGAAAAATTAGTCAATAAACTTATAAAAAAATGTTCAACTATGTAGGCCATCCCAGAAATGCAAATTAAAACAATACTGATTCCACCGCACTCCAGGAAGAATTAAATTTCATATGACAAATGTGAACATTTTGTGTCCTAAATTGTACCAATAAATTTAATCTAAAAAAAATACTACCATCCCCCTCTTCCTTCCATGGACCTAGGGGTGAGCTGATCATCAGCCTCACCCCCCTCCTTACTCCACAGACCAAGGGGTTGGTGGATCATCAAATATGATCCCTCTTCCATGGATCTAGGATTTGGCAGGATCCTCAGCCTCAACCCTCCTCCTCACCCCATGAATCTAAGGACTGGCAGGGCCCACTGTCTCTTCCCTCACCCCAAAGACCACTGAAGCCCACAAGCAACTAGCTTCCATCATCTGCAGAATCTTGGTTGGTTGGTGCGAGCCTCTTCAACCTTCACCTACAGAGAGGACCTCAGTGGGCTTGCAACAGTGTGGTGAGTTTCCTCCTCAAATAGAGGACATCAGTGCATAAAGAGGAGTAGCAGTGAATTCTTCCCAGCTGTAGGAACTTGGCAAATCTGGCAAATGTGTCAGTGAGTCCTTCTTCCATACAGAGAACACCAGTTGGGTTGAGGAGAGTGCTGACAAGGACTCCTCAATCCTGGAGATAATCAAAAAGGCCTATGAGACACCCAGTGACACAATAGGATCCCAGCTGAGGTGCACACTATAGTCAGGTAAATCTGGTGGCATGGAAAAGCCTGAATCTATAGTAACAATAGGAATTAAGGGTTAACTTACATCAATACACCTAAACTAGCTAGCCTATGGAGAATATAGGATTCACCCAACAGATCCTGCAGAAGGAATTCAGGTGACTGGTTCCTCCCATTCATGTGGGACCCAGCAATTGGATAAACATCAACCACACAGTAGGACCCTTAGACACACAAAATAGAGAGTTGAGACTAGTGGTATTGAAAAGATCAAAATATTAACCCAAGAGGTAAAAAGGACAAAACAAAAAAGCAAAATGCAATCTCAAACTCCAGTCCATTGGACACAAGTATAGCAGACATCAAAATACAGGACACTAGAAAGCATACACCTGAAATTTCTGAAAAGATAGCAAGTGAAATAAAGAAACAAATTCATGAAGCTCTAGAGGAAATCAGATTATAAATCATCTCTCATGCAATGAAACAAATGACAACCTTAATAAAAGTATTGCTCAGCATAGCAAGAGAAGATACAGGTAAAAAAGTACACGAATGTGGCAGCATGATGGTGACCTTGAATGAACAATACAGAAAAAAAGTAGAATGCATGAAACAAATTCAAAGTGATATCCAGGGAATAAAAATTCTACTGAAAGCTGATGAAAACATTTGAATGAAACTGGCGATAGAATTTTGGATCTTGAGGACAGGATCACAGCTAGCATTCATGAAAGGAAAGAACTTTTAAAAATAACAAGACATCAGCTATAAAAAAGGGTGATCTTGAGGCCTTTATAAGTAAATGGGGGCAACTGGAGACTATCCTCAAAAGTGGAATAAATAAGAATCATATTTGTAAATATCACAACATGTCTCTAGTGTACAAAGTAATAAAAATTGTAGGAGTAATAAAACCCAAAATGTACAATTGCTACTGTAAAAATGAAAGGGAAAGAAAATACTCAAAAGCATATAACTGCATGTATGTTTATGTGTGTAAGATACATAATCATATTAATAAGTGTTTGTTGGATCATTGAGCTGTTTGCATTCTCACTGTTTGAATGTCCAATTTTTATACTTTAATTTTGTAACTTGAAAAACTATTTATAAGATGACAATATGTAATTTATCAACTAGTGATTTCTTAGAGTTTGGATTTTTATTTTTTTTGAAATTCTGTACTATTTCTACCCTTGTTTCTATTTTTTTTCTATTTACATAAAATTTTGTTTAAAAAATGATGATGTATTTATAGACATTCTTACAAGTTTATGCTGTATTTTACTAGCTTGTTTAATATTATATAATAAAACACTGATAAAGATTTACTCCTCTTTGAGCAAAGGATGTAAACTGTAAAATACATGGTTTCAGTAATGGACAATAAAAAACTGTATTACACTGTTTTTTTTATAATGAATGTCTTGTCTTTAGTTAGACAATGAATTTATTATTGTTTGTTTTAGTTGGTATTTTATGTAGTACGGCTTTTACAATTTGTTTCTTTGCTGTTTCTTTTAGCCCATAGCATCATTTTTTTAAATATCACCACACTAACCTAAAATAATAAAACAGTAAAATACAAAAAAAATGCTAAAAGGACAACATGAAATGACAATTCAACAGTTTCAAGACAATGCAAAGAGAAACAATATAAGACTAATAGGCATCAATAAAGATGCAGAAGTGAACACAAATGACATTGGTAAACTATTTACAGAAGTAATAGCAGAAAATTTCCCAAACATAGGAAAAGAATCAGATATCAAGATAAATGAGGCATGTAGAATGCCAGATATAATAAAAATAAATCTGTACCCAGGCATATAATAATTAAGATCCCAGAAATTCATCATAAAAACAGAATACTAAAACTATTAGAAAAAACACAGAGCTAACCTATCAATGAAAGCCTATTAGAATCTTGGCAGACTTCTCAGCACAAACCCTCAAGTCAAAATGAGCTTGAAGTGTTTCAAGTCCTGAAAGAAAACAATTTCCAACACTGATTGACACACCCTGTAAAACTTTCTTTCAGAATTAATGGAGAAATAAAATACTTCTCTGACAAAGAACAGCTGAAGAAATTTATGTCCACCAAAGCAACCCTAGAAAGAATACTGCAAGGTACACGAGGTGAAGATAAAAATGCCTACAATTTCCATAACAACAAAAGAAAGAAACCACTGAGAGCAAGCAATTAAACAAGCAGTAAAAGCAAGAAACCAACATCAGGAAAATAACATCACAAAGTTGAGCTAGTACATATCAGTTCCATGCATCAGTTTAAATGGCCTCAATTCACCAATTAAAAGAAATAGGTTGACAGAATGGATCAAGAAACAGAATCAAACAATATGCTGTATACTGAAAACACATCTGACTCACAAGGAAACTCATGGACTAAAAGTCAAAGGATGGAAAACAATATTCCATGCAACAGAAACTCATAAAAAAGCAGAGATAGCTATTCTGTTTACAAATAATGTAATCTTCAAAACAAATATGATCAAACTAAATAAAGAAGGTCATTACATACTTGTTAGGGGAATAATTTAAGAAGAAAACCTAACAACTTTAAATGTATATGCACCAAATACAGGTGCACCCATATATAAGACAAATAAAAATAGACATGAAAAAACAAATACACAATAACACAGTTATAATAGGGGACTTTAGCAGTCCATTGTCACAAAGAGATAGATCAACTAGACAAAAATTCAGCAAAGAAATAACATAACTGAATGAAACCTGTGAATAAATGGACTTAGAAGACATTTACAGTGTCGTACAGAACCATATCAGAATACACATTCTTCTCAGCTGTGCACAGGACATCCTCTAAAATAGACTATATATTAACCCATAGAAGATTCTTAAGTATATGCACAGGAAATGAAAATATCCCATACATATTATCTGATCACAGTGCCCTGAAATTGGAAATTAATGGCAAAAGAAACTGTAAAACCTACATAAACACATGGAAATTAAATAACCTTGAACAACCAATGAGTTGCAGGTGAAATTAAAGAAGAAATTAAACAATACCTACAATTCAACAAAAATTCAGGTACAACATACTGAAACCTATGGGATGCTGCAAGCAATATTAAGTGGGAAATATATAGCAATGAAATGTCACATCAGGAAAACAGAATGATCACAAATAAACAGCCTAATGCTACACCTCACCCTTCTAGAAAAAAAAAAAAAAGAGCAAGTCAAACCCAAAGCTCATAGAGGAGAGGAAATTATAAACATCTGAGCAGATATTGATGCAATTGAGCCTAAAAAAATAAAATTAATGGATCAAAAAGCTTGTTTTATGAGAGAATAAACAAAATTGATAAACTTCTAGCCAACTTTATCAAGAAAAAGAAGAAAAACAAATTCATGCAATAAAGAATGAAAAGAGTAAAATTACTACTGATTGCATGGAAATTCAGAAGATCATGAATATCTACTTTTAAAACCTTTACTCATGTAAGGTAGAAAACACAGAAGAAATGGACAGATTTCTAGAAATGTATGAACTACCAAAGCTAAATCAATAGTTTATAACAATTTTGAATCACCTGATATTGACTACTGAAATTGAAAATGTGATTCAGTTTTTAATCACATCAACCAACAAAGAAGAGCCCAAGTCCTGATGGATTCACAGCTGAATTACACAAGAAATTTAGAGAAGAATCGACACCAATACTTCTTAAACTCTTCAGTAAATTTGAAAGAGAAGCAATCCTCCCTAACTCATTCCTGTAGACAAGTATCCCTCATACCACAACCAGGGAAAGAACCAACTAAAAAGGAGAACAACAGACCAATCTTACTAATGACCATTGATGAAAAGTTTCTCAATAAAATGCTGGCAAATAGAATGCAACAAATCATCTAGAAGATTATACATCATGGCCAAGTGAGATTTATTCCAGGAATGCAGGATGGTTTAACATATGCAAATCAATAAATGTAATACACTACATCAACAAGACCAAAGACAAAAATCACATGATTATATCAATAGACACAAAACCTTTCAATACAGTCCAACACATGTTCATGATAAAAACCCTACAAAAACTTGAAATACATGGTATCTACCTCAATCTGATAAAAGTCATCTATTGCAAACCAACAGCCAACATTATATTAAGTGGACAAAAACTGAACGCTTTCACTCTAAAATCAGGAACAAGACAAGGATGTCCACTATCATCACTCTTATTCAATATAATTCTGGAATCATTAGCCAGAACAATTAGATAATAGAGAGAAATAAAAGAAGTAAGGATAGGAAAGGGAGTCAAATTATCACTATTTGCAAACAACATAGAAGATTCCAAAAACTCTGTCAAAAGACTACTAAAGTTAGTAAGCAAATTCAGCAGTGTAGTGGATACAAAGTCAGTACTCAAAAATTGATAACATTCCTGTACACAAACAACAAACTCACTGAAAGAGAAATTATGGAAATGACACCTTTCACAATAGTATCCTAAACAATGAAATACTTAAGAATCTACCTAACAAAGGATGTAAAATGTCTATATGTTGAAAATGTTAGTACTCTTAAAAAGGAGAGTGAAGACAATGTCGGAAAATGGAATGATATCCCTTGTTTTTGTTAGGAAGAACCAACATTGTGAAAATGGCCATACTCACAAAACCGTTATACAGATTTCATGCTTCCCCATCAAAATACCAATAACACACCTTATAGATCTAGATAAAACACTCCTAAAATTTACTTGGCAACAGAAGAGACCTAGAATAACAAAGGCAATCCTGTGTAACAAAAACAAGGCAGGAGGCATCATAATCCCTGGCTTGAAATTATACTACAAAGCTACTGTGATTAAAATCAGCATGGTTATGACAGAAAAACAGACCTGAGGGTCAATGGAACAGATAAGATACAAATACAACTACAAAGACACTAAGCTACCTTATCTTTGACAAAGGGGTTAAACACGTTCAGTGGAAAATGAACATATTAATAAATAATGGTACTGGAAAAACTGGCTTTCCACATTCAAAAGACTAAAATTAGAACTTTGTTTATCACCATGCACCAAACTAAAATCAAAATGGGTCAAAGATCTAAATATTAAATGAGAAACACTAAATATACTGGAACACATGGTAGGTAGAAATCTTAGAGACATAGAGTAGGCAAAGAGTTCATGAGCAAATCTCCAACTGCATGGGGATACTTACCAGAATCAACAACTAGGATATCTTATTATTAAAGTTTTTGTACTTCAAAAGAAATTACCAACTGAGTGAAGAGAAAACTCACAGAATGGGAAAGAAATTTAGCCAACTGTTCCCCAGACAAATGGCTTATGTCCAGAATATACAAAGAATTGAAAAATATCAAGCTCCTCAAATTGAAAGACCCACTCCAAGAATGGATATCAGGAATGAGTGTGCATTTCTCAGATGAAAAAATACAAATGGCAAATAAATACATGAAGACATGCTCAGCATCACTGGTCATTTGAGAAGTGAAAATTAGTTGGGGATTTAGCTCAGTGGCTTAAGCGCTTCCCTGGTAAGCACAAGGTCATGAGTTTGATCCCTGGTACCTAAAAAAAAATAAAAAATAAGAAAAAGAAAGAAAGAAAGAAAGAAAGAAAGAAAGAAAGAAAGAAAGAAAGAAAGAAAGAAAGGAAAAGAAAAACAACACTGAGATTTCATCTCACTTCAGAAGGAATGGCTGCCATCAAGATATCATAAATAAATGATAAATGTTGGCAGGGCTTTGGGGAAAAAGGAACACTGCTCCTTCATTGGTGGGAGTGTACACTGGTGCAACTACTGTGAAAATCAGTGTGGAGATTCCTCAGAATACTAGGATTGGAAGTTCCATTTAATCCAGCTATTTCCCTCCTGGGTGTTTATCCAGAAAAATTTACAATGTCATGCCACAGTGATATATGTGCACCTATGTTTATAGTAGAGCAATTTGTAATAGCTAAATCTTGGAAACAACCAAAGTGTCCATCAATCACAGAATGGATATAAACCATGTGTTACTTTTACAATGGTATATTATTCAGCTATGAAAAATGATAATCTTGAGGCTTTTACTGGTAAATGGAGGCAACTTGAGACCATACTCACAAGTGAAAGAAATCAAACTCTATTTATAAATATCATATTGCCACTTAGTTAGAAAAATAAAAGTATGAAAGAGTAATAAGATCCAAAGTATGCAACAGATAATGTATTAATGAAAGTGAAAACAAGTGCTTAAAGGATAGAACTACCGGGATAGTATCAAGGAAAACACTACATGTATGTTGATAAATGTATGTAAATATATGTATGTATACATATGCTAGATAGGTAACTAGTAATCTCTCTTAGTTCATAAAAAAGAACAGTTTGTGCTCTCATTGTTTGATTGATCACTGCTGTGTCTAAATTTTGTAACCTGAACAACTAATTCTGAAATAGCAACATGAAACATATATTAAGGCTAATAGCCTATTTTTTCTTTTTTCAAATTCTATATCATTTCTCTCTTTTTTTGTTTTGCTTTTTAAAATAAAATTTTAAAAAATAACAGAACCATCAAGAAATAAACAAAAAAAATGCTGGTGTCACTATGGGGAGTGAAGAATGCTTCTCAGTTGTTGGTGAGGCTGTAAACTGATACAGCCACTGTGCAAATAATTATGGAGATTCTTCTTGAAACTAAATATAGAAAGTCAATTTAACCCAGTTATCTGACTTCTACTTATCATGATAATAGTGGTAAATACATAATATCACAGAGATATACACATTCCCACAGCAGTGAAATCCATAATAGCTAAATCTTGGAAACAATCTGTACATACATCAACAGGTGAAGAGTTTTAAGAATGTGACTCTTATACACAGGGGAGTATTATTCAGCCCTGAAAAGGTTAGAATTGAGTCATTTGTGAAAAAATGAATGCACACTGAGACCATAACATTAAGTGAAGTAATCCAGTCTCACAAGCTTAAATAATACATTGTTGCTCCCATATGAAAAACTCTCTCTGTCCCTCTCTCTCTTTCTTTCCATATATATCATGCAACAGGAAAACAAGAGAAAAATTATTGTAATCTAGTGTGTCAATGTATATAAAAGTGTACCTTAACTTAGTACAATTTTATTACATGTTTTATATGCTCTGTGCCTTGTTAGTCTGGTTTTCAATCTGTATACATGATAATTAACTTTATAAGCTCTTATGAGAAAAAAAATGAATCTGATGTTGGAAAAATAAAAGGAAAGTTGAGGGAGTGTGAAGGAAATGGAAATGTGTTATGTACCAATCCCCTACTGTGAATATAATCATTATGTACTGCAAATATGCTCTACTAAATGTGAAAAAATTCAGTGTTGGTCATAGAACATCTACAGAATTAAAATATACGGAAGATTACAAATATGATGTAAAAGTAAGGTAGTGCCAATGTGTCACATTTTATATAAAACATTGATACAGGATCCCAGAATAAGTTAAAGATCCAAATTTTAATTTCTTGCATGTTATTCTCCAACTTTCAGAAATTAAAAAACTTAACACTTAAAATTTGTCAATCATATAGAACAGTTTTGTTGATATGACATATCAAAGCTTTATTAGATATATACATGGAAAAAATTTTAAACTGCTAACTACACAGATACTCTTTAAATTATCATGGCATTCTATATGAATAAACTTGTTATAAACTGAAATTCTGTAAAGCAAAAATTCATTCATACCACTTTACCAAGTGAACTTCATAGGTTAAGGGAAAAAATCCATAAAAGCAATGGTAAAATAGTTTAAAATTGAATAAAATCTCACAATGTGTACATATATGTAGTTTATGTTTATATAGAGCAAAATGTATACCTTTTAAATGCTCTACTCAAGAAATAGGAATTTTAACAGTAAGTTATTACTATAGTATATTATGCACTGAAAGATTGTCTAAGCTATGTCTTCTGAAGTTAACTTGTTGGAATGGTAACACCCAAGGAAATGGTACATGAAGGTGAGAATTTAGAAGATACCTAGAGTTATATTACCTTGTGGGATCCACTGGATGAGATTAATGGTGATGGAGGAAGTGAAGACACAGATCAAGTTCTCAAAAACCCAGGACAAAAAGCTATATGAATGCGTAGTGAGCACATCATGGTTTACAAGCCAGGAAATGAGTCATGTCTAGTTACTGAACCTACTGCTTGGGTTTCCAACTTCTAGAGCTTTTATGCAACAAAAGCTATGGTATTTGTTATAGCACTACATGATAAGAAGCTCTACTTCCAGTTTATGGACATAAAAAATAAAATTAAATAAGAAGTAAGGAACAAAACTAAAGCTTAAAAGTGACTACTGTTAAAACATCAAAGGCAAGCAATCATGATCAAGATCAACAGAATTTTTAACTGCTTCTTAAATCACTTTTATGAAACTTGTAAAGCCTTAGAAAAATGGAGAATCAAAGATAAAATGGATGGACATTGAAAAGGAAATATTACTAATAATCTTAAGATGATAAATTGGAAACTTAGCTGAAAAGTTGTGGATAGTTACTTGTGGTTCAGCTATACTTAAACACCTGTCCAGAGGGTAATGTCTCCCTTGGCCCCCATGACATCTTTCTTACATAATTGTGCAGGGTTGGAGTATTTAAACACTATCAGGGTTTTTGTTGCTCCATCATTTATTTCTTGCTCAGGACTTGATTTTAAAATAATGCCCAGACATCGCAACACCATCTCTGAGGCCTGTGGAGAATGGGAGTCTGTGTCCAAGATCCAAGTCATAAGAAAACCTTCAGTGAGGCTCTTGGGAACTGAGAAATTGTACCCAGGGGCCTAACCACACCTAGATGGCATATCTGAGTATTTTAGGGACTGAGAGCCTGTGCCTAGCAATCAGGAGTCATCCAGGAACCCTTGGTGAGGTTCATAGGATCTGGGTAGCTGCATTGAGGCCCTGCCCACATCCAAACACCATCTCTGAGAGATATGGGAACTAGGAGTCTGCACCCAGGAACTTGCAGTCATCCAGGAACCATTGGTACTGGAAGTCTGTGCCCAGTGACTTATAGATATCTGGGAACCCTCAGTGAGGTCTTCTAGGAGTGGGGGTCTGTGCCCAACATATCCACACCTGGGAACCATCTCTGATGCCCACACAGGGTCAGGAACCCCCTCACAACCCTGAATTCATCCAGGAACCTTTGGTGAAACCTTTTGGGACCAGTTGTCCGTGTCTAGTGACCCAGAACCAACAGCAATCCTCAGTGAGTCCCACTACTGGACATCCCACCAGAAGAGGAAGCAACTAAAACTTCGTATCTGGCTGATTTGGAGGGACACAAGAAAATGTCAAAACAAAGAACAAAATGCAGTCTCAAACTTCCATCCCATCCAGATCAAGTCCAGAAGACATAGATGTGAATGAATATGGAAATCATGCATCTGAAATTTCTAAAATGATAGCAAGGAAAGTAAAGAAACAATTCTAAGAAGCTTTAAAGGAAGTCAGATCAAAAATAACTGCTTGGATCAAAACAGAAATGATAAACATAATGAAAGAATTGGTGAATATATCCAAAGAAGATATGTATATATATCAAAAAACAGGAGCATGGGAAAGTGATGGACACCTTGAATGAACAATACAGGTAACAATAAGAATACATGAAACAGATGCAAGGAGATATTCAGGAAATCAAAAATTCCACTGAAAGCTAGTAAAATTGCATGAATGAAACTGAAGAGAGACTTTAAGACCTTGAAAACATGATTGTGACTAGTGATCGTGAAAGACAACACCTCTTAAAAAATAAGAAGTAATCAGGAAATAACAATTCAACAACTGCAAGATGATGCAAAGAAAAACAATATAAAACTTATAGGTGTCAACAAAAAAGGAGACAACATAAATGATATAAAAAGAATATATCCAGACATAATAGAAGAAAATATTCCAAACATGGGGAAAAAATCCTGACATACAGAAAAGGGATGCATATAGAACTCCAAAAAATCACAACCAAAATAAATCTACATTTTGACATATAATAATCAGGATGCCATAAATTCAGCATAAGAAAAGAATATTAAAAGCTGAAAAATAAAAGATCACTATAAAGTAAAACTCATCAGAATCATGGCAGACTTCTCAACACATAGCATCAAGTCAAGAAGAGTATTGAAGTATTTCAAGTATTGACAGGAAACAACTTCCAACCCAGATTTATCTACCCTGAAAAACTATTTTTCTAAATCAATGCAGAAATAAGATGCTTGCATAACAAAGAACAACTGAAGAATTTCATAACAACCCTACAGAGAGTACTGAAAGATGTTCTAGAAAGAGTAATTATCACAATTCCAAGAACAACAATGGAATGGACAAGAAACCAGCAAGCAGGACAAGCAATTAAACAGCAGGGTAAAAGTAGTGAACCAACAACAATAAAACATGACAAAGATAAGCCAATACATATCAGTTATAACCATAAATTTAAATGGTCATAATTCATCAATCAAAAGAAACAGACTGGCAGAATGGATTAAGAAACAAAATACAATAATATGCTGTATACACAAAACACATTTAACTAACAAGGAAATTCATATACTGAAAGTTAAATGATGGAAAACAATATTGCATGCAACAGGAATCCAGAAAGAAGCAAGAGTAACAATTCTGGCAAAAAAAAAAGACCTAAAGATGAATTAGAAGATTCAGCGACAACTTCAAAGACACGCAGCCACCTTGTCTTTGACAAGGGACCAGACATATTCACAGGAAGAAAGCCTCTTTAATAAGCGATACTGGAGAAACTGGTTCTCCATATGCTGAAAAGTGAACATATATCCATGTCTATCACCATGTGCTAAACCAAAATCAAAATGGACTGAAGATCTAAATATTAAAATGGAAACACTAAATCTGCTGGAAGGTGGTAGGTAGATAGTTCCAGAACAAAAATCAAGCTGCATGGGAAATACTACTGACAATCAACAACTGTGATCATCTCATTAAAAAGTTTTTGCATGTCAAAAGAAACCTCTAACAAAGTGAAAAGTAAACCTACATATTGGGAAAAATCTTAGCCAACTCTCCCTCAGACAAAGGACTTCCTATGTAGAACATATAAAGAATTTTAAAAGATCAGGCCTCCAAAATTCAAAGACTCAGTCTAAACATGAGCATCTGAAATGAATACACACTTCTCAGATGAAGAAACACAAATGACAAATAAATATATGAAAAAAATGTTTACCATCATTAGTCATAAGAGAAATTCAAACTAAAACAACATTGATATTACATCTCACTCCAAAAAGAATGGTTTCCATCAAGAAATCAACAAATAACAAATGCTGGAGGAGCTGTGGGGGAAAAGGAACTCTTCTGTAGAAGTGTAGACTGGGGCAACAAGTGTGGAAATCACTGTGGAGGTTCCTCAGAAAGCTAGAATTAGAGGTCACATTTGACTCAGTTATCCTGCTTCTGGGCTTTTTCCCAGAACAATTGAAAATATCATACACAGTGATATATGTGCATCCATGTTTGTATCAGCATGATATGTAATAGGCAAATCTTGGAAACAATCCAAATACCCATCAACTTAGAAATGGATAAACAAAAGACATGGTATTTTTATACAGTGGAATACTATTTATCTGTAAAGGATTGTATTGAGGCCTTTATATGTAAAAGCATGAGAATTGAGGCCATACTTATAAGTGAAATAAATCAGATTTACATGTGTAAATACTATATTGTATCCCTAGTGTAAGAAACTTAAAGGGTAAATAAGACCAAAATCTATAGTAGATACTGCAAAAGGGTAAGCAATTGCTCCAAGCAGAAAAATAACTAGGATAGAGAAAAGGAGAAAAGGAAAGGAAAAGAAAAAGATATAAATATGTTTATATATACATAAACTAACTAAGCTGATTGCACTACTAATTCTGCTAAGTCTTGGAAAAGAACAATTAATACTTGTAAGGTTAGATCAATTTTGTGTGTCTGTATCTGGTAATCTAAGCAACTCTTTTGTAGATAACAATACACAATACTACAAACATTATTAAATTCCTCTCATCTTGTTTTGAAAGCCTAGATTGTTATTGCTTTCCTTTTTTTTCTTGTCGTTTTTGTTTGTATGTCTCTTGTTTTTTCTTTTTCTTTTCTGTTTTTTCTCTTTAATATTACAAATAAATAAATAAATAATAAATAAAAAACTTAGGTATAAGTTGTTGAAGACGCACCCACTCTAACACCAATTCATTCAGAAAACGGGAAAAAACCCAACATATTTTAAATTTTTTTATGCAGAAACCAAGATTTTGACATAGGCTGAAAATGATATTCGAAAGCAAAAAAGTTATAATTTTATGCTATATGAATATAGAACTTAAATTAAAATAATTAAATTATAAGTTATATAAATTTTGACCTGTGATTGTCCTAATTCTTGAGGGGGAGATGCTTCAGCTAAAAATGGACAAGATCACCAAAATAGCCATGAGTAGATTGCCTCTGTCTGTTCCAAAATTACATATGTTGTGTTGTCTAGTGTTATTACCTATCAAATCTGTGTTATAAGGGAAGTAATAAATAGAAGCGTCACATTACCAAAAAACACTATTTTACTTTTATTGTGTTCATAAGGCAAAGAGAACAGTATTAATCTGCTACAATTTGACTAATCACATTCTTTTAAACTCCCACATATGAAATTAGGTGAATGTTTAGGTCATTATCTAAGAGTATATTTAAGTTACTGCCAAGTATATAGTAGCATTTCATAATGGAGCTTTTTGCTTTCTTTTTTTCCCCCCAGGTTTAACTTGGCACATGACAAGGTAAAGGCAGCTGGACACTGCTGGTGTCCTGGCATTTGATACATGGTGGGGGCCTGTTCTGATTTCCAGACCTTCCCTTCTGAGCACATTCACATAAGAATTTCCATCTGTGATGTTCACAGCTGGGTTCTAGATCCCAATTTCTGCCAAAGCACTATTCACCTACTCTTTCAATACCCACTCATCCATCATCTTTTAGTTTTATTGTCAATAAAATACTCTCACCGTAGAAGAAGAAAAGGTTTTACTTCCATCTCATATAAGGACACTGACTTCTCACCTGGCTTTTTATTGCTCTGTGATGCCATATTCCATCAGTTATGTCATTTATTTTAGTGCTTAGGAAAAGTGGCCAAAATCACATTAATAACAAAATATGCTTAAATATCTTTTCTTGAACACATTGAAATGCCATTTTCCATCAGAAACAAAGGCATTCTAATCAGTGAGATATAGATAAAGATTGTTCTTTCAGTGCTTGGACTACTTTAATAAAATAAATTAAAGTAATTGAGGGGTGAGTGGTTTTCCTGTCTAACTCTGGAGTTCAAACATAATAATTGGTTACAAGATTCCATTTTGGAGCATGAATTAGCACTGCAGATGAAAGTCACACAACATGATAATGAAGCAGCCACACCAAGCCCCAATTCTCTGTGGATGACTAGGCAGTTGTCACATTCTCCCTGTGTAAGATTTTCCATGTACAAGGCAGTAAACTTCTGTAGAGTCACCCTCTGTCATGTTGGGTTTGTGCTTGTTCATAAACAAATAAGGATATAACTGCCATCCAGGAAGAAGACAAAAAGAAAAGAAAGTCACACTGTCATATAGGACAATGAAGTCTTATCATGTGCAGAAAAAAACGTATGGAACTAGAAATTATCAGTTAAGAAAAATTAGCTAGATATAGAATGTGAAGTATTGGGTGCTCTCTCATACATGTGGAATTTAAAAGAAGACTTGAAGGTAAAAAAGGATTTTCAGAAACTGGGAACTGGGGTGGGGGAGGGGAAACAGTCAAAGAAAGGTAAATAGACATTATCAAAACACAATGTATGCATGTAAGGAATAATCCCAAGGACTACCATTCGTGTTTAGTGTTTACAACTGTAGGTGCTAAGAGTATTGTTAAGATTCTTTCAGTAAAGAGGTCTCCAAGGTACATGGAGAGATTTAGCCCATGACTCTTCTTGAAATAGACTTAACCTATCTTTTGAATCTTTAATTTACAGAGAATGAGGCCCATTTAAACCCCTTTCTTTTTATTTTAATTTTGAATTAAAGTGCCTCAAGAGGTCCTGAATAGAATTCTATGCATGAAGCTAGGAGTTGGCTTTTCAAAGTGGAAGAAGGACTACAGGGAGAATTCATTTCCCTGACTAATAGAATGAGGTCAGCACTGTGCATATCCTGAAATGCAGGAACTGCAAATATAGTGGGCTCAAAGTACACAGTTCTCAGCTTGACTCTAGACTCTGGGAGAAGGTAGTAAGGGTGGCCTTGGGATCCTGATTCTAAGGATGGCTTTTGCATTTCTCAGTGTGAAGTATCTTATCCAGTCCATATCCCTGATGCATGTGGAGGTGATGCTGGCGCCCAGGGGCCTGTTCTGGAGTTCTAGCCATCACAGTTGTTGCAGAATCTGAGAGGAGAGATATATGGGGGGAGAGAAACAACTGTTTCCAGGATTTTAGATGCACATCGACCCAGCTGAACTCATGTCCAAAATCCAAGTAGTATAACAAAGGAATGGTTCTAGTTCTATACATTTGGATAAGGGGATTGGTCTCCAGAAACTGGGAGAAAGCAGGGAAAGGAAATGTACAGAAGCGAGACAAAGCAATTAATAATTTAGCCTTGCAAAAAGACAGAACCTTAAGAATTCTGCTAGAACAAATTACATAAATTCTATTTTTAGGACATATTTGCCAATCTTATCTGTAGCAGAACAAAAACATATAGATAAGGAGGTGGTTAGTTCAAGGGGGTACGGTTCTTTAAGTCCTGATGAATTCCCCCCTTTGATGCTTTCTATAATAAGTTTTAATAGAGAGCAGCACTGTCATTAACATTTAACTTACTATAGGAGTTTGGCTCCCTACTGAGCAGAAGGATTATTTTTAAAAAAGGAATAGAAACATGTCATCATTGTATCCCAATGTTGATTCTCAAGCTTGAGTCATGCATAGACTGGTCAGCTTCAGGGGTGACTGGAGCAGGGCTGTTGTCTCCAAGGATGGTCTAATATCATCACAGGATCTGCTGGTTTGGGTGGCATGAATCCTTTCAGCTGCTCCACCTGCCTTGGGCTGTTAGTTTGTGTTGCCTGGGGTGGATTAAAGGCACAGTTTCTGGAACTTTAACAGCAATAGTGGTAGACAAGGTTACAGTATGAGGCACATCCCATATGTGTCCCAGAGTTGGTGGATATCATTATTAATTATTAGTATTATTACTATCACTATTATTGTTTTAATGAAAACAAAGTCCCCAGGTTTGAATGGGAGTATCGAGTTTGTCAGGTTTATGAGCTTTTTTTGCTTGTACTCAACCACAAATATTCTGTATCACTATTTCCAAGCTTTTATGTATCTCCTCAGAGACAATTTTCCTTGTTTACAGAGATCTCCTTTAATTTGACTTAAGCAAATAGAATTTTGTCAGAAGAATGTTTCATTTGTTTAGTGGGGGATGTATTGAACACAAATGATGACCATGGACAGGATTTGGCCCTATCTAATGTAGGTTTTTGGCAATATTTTTTCACCAATTGCTTGAGTGTCTGATTTATATGTTTTACTTTTTTGAACTCTGTGGCTAGTATTTTGTGTGAAACTTTCATTTCATCTTTAACAACTGAGTGAGCCCCTGGATTACCTTAATTACAAATATGGGTCCACTGTCTGACCTCAGTGTCCGGAGCAGTCCAAATATTAGGATGATATTGTCCATCAGTACCTTAGTCATTTTTTGTGACTTTTCTGTTCAGGTGGAAAAAGCTCATAGCCATCCTGCTAGACAGGCAAGCATCAACATATATCAATAACTGTCTGGATGAGGCAGTTTAGAGCTCCCATCAGGGAATTTTTATCATCTTTTCTTGATACAATTTTTAGATTCCCAGACTAGTCCTGTCTATTTGTTTGGAGAGTAACTTTGGGTCTATCAGAGAGAAGGGCAGCTCCTGGATAAGTGTCGTAACTAAGGGCCCTCTTTGTGGGACTGTTATAGTGGCTCACTTCGTTTCTGTAGTTTTTTGTTTTGTTTTGTTTTTTTCCTGGAATCTATTGTCCCAGTCCTCTACTACTCCCTGTAATGTCTAATGACCACTGTCCTTGGGGCCCACATAGCATCTAGGAGCTGTAAAAAATTCATACCTTATCTCTTTTTTTAAAGCCATCAGGAGCACTCTTTTTTATATTTGGAATCATTGTAGTTGTTAACTTTTTTGTCCTTTGCAGGCAAAAGAGCCTTTGTTAGTTCTGTTTTCTGGACTGAGGTTATGGTAGGTTGAGACTGACCCTGTACCAGAAAGTCTAGTCACCATCACATATCCTGTTTGCGTATCCCTTTTAGCACAACTATATAGCCATGTAGCAGGGAAGGGCTACCAGTCTGATTAGGAGCAAAGTGATTGGGGTAAGGGTACACACTTTCCACAAGGTTATGTGGGAATTTTTTTCATAAGATCCTCTGATATTGAATCATCCTTGGATTTGACAATCAGTTGTGCCCTTTCCAGTCCATTTAGGTTACAACTGAGGGTGGTACTCAAATGGTCAGTTGATGTTCCAAAGTCAGCTTACTAGCTTCCTGCTTCAACAGTGTGGTGGCAGCAAGCATCCTAAAGCATGGAAGCCATCCTAGAGCTACAGAGTCTGTTTTGAGAAGTGATCATTGGAGGATGTCAGAATCTCATGAGCTGGATTAAGATTCATATAGGCATTTTTTTGTTCATGGACATATATAAAGGAAGGCCTGCTTATATCTGACAGTCATAAAGCTGGAGTCTGAGTCAAGGCCTTTTTGGTTTGTTTAAATATTTTCTCTTTGGTTAGTGTTCCAGAAGAGGGGCTCCTCCTCCCCACCTTCAGTTTGGTGGCTTACTGAATACAGTCTCCTGTTTTTGTTTTTGATTTTTTTTTTGGCTTTGACCTGTGGCAAGTCCTTCTGTTGTGTTGCTTCATGTTTATAGCCATAACCTCAATGTTTCATCAGCTTTTAGTCAGCATTTTACTCCCCATTCAGCCTTTTCATGAGCATAGTTTTGTCTGCTGCAGTGCCTGTTGCTTTGTTTTCACTCTCAGCTGGACCATTGTTACATGTTTTTCATGCAAAGTATGATTTAACTGTATAGTCTTTTTGCAAAAGAGACACAATTGTCTTGCAACTTTGGCTCTGTGTTACATTAAGTTGTCTCTATGGTTACCTGTACTTGGTGCATTGGTTTTGTCTCTGTCATAGTGGTCTCTCTACTTCTTTGCTTGTAATTGTAGCACCTCCAGTGACTGTAGAGCCTTTAGTTTTTTGTTTATTTGGGGGTTTTTTGTTTTGTTTTTGGTGGTTGTTTTGTTTTTTGTTTTCTTTTGGGGGGATTTTTTTGATTTGTCAGTTTTAGCCTTCACATATTGGGCAAATTTTTTCTCTGCTTGATGCTTGTGTGGCTCTCCTTTGGCATTTGTTTCTGCAAGCACTTTGTCTCTTGTGCTTGTGGATTTGAAGTTTTTGCTCCCTGTGTCCATGTACATAGAACCTAGAGTTCACCCTTAGTCCTACCACACTGGGACTCAGTTGTCTCTAACTGTGGGCATACCATGTGGATCTCCTTTCTGATGAGTAGCCTGTTGTGCCTGGTTGTGTCTGCCTGTTGGGTCTTGGCTTGGATCTTTACCTCCAAACACTGCCACAAATGTTGTAGCTCTTCCTAGATACTGTATTTTTGTATATGTATTGTTGTTTCTTTCCCACTGTGCTATCTCCTCTTGTATGTGCCATTGTGGTTTTCGTGTATTTAGTTCTATTTCTAGCCTGGTTTAGGCATGTGCTGTCAACTGTTTCAGTCATTCTGCTTCTTTCTTCTGTTAGTGAGACTCTATTGCCTTATTTTCAACATGTTTTAGAACCTTCTTGACTTCTTTAGTCACTTTCCAAATTACCTCCTTTTCTTCATGTAGCCATTGTAGCATGCTCATGTGTTTTCTCCTTTGTCTGTAGTCACGTCTGAGCCACCTCTTGGGCCAGCTTTAGGTGTCCAATTATTCCTACTTTGTTCACTCCAAAAGGCTTTGAGGCTCTTTCACCTTGGTCTTGAGTCATTTGACTTTCTCTAGTGCAGCCTTGTGCAGCCTTGCAGTGTCCTTAACTGTCAGGTTCTTGCATATGTCAACATATCTTTAAATTTTATATTTTTAAAAATCTATGTTGAAATGATCAAAACTTATAATGCATCAGTTTAAATATTTTTCAACTTTAAAATGATATGAAAGCAACCTGAATTCAGAAGGAATCATGTTTGAATTTGGATAATTTCCTAGGTTGTCAACATGGAGGACAACACCTTAATACTCCAGTGATGCTGGGCAGTAGCAGGGGGCCCCGGCTTCTAAGCAGTCACATGGTCATGCAGTTGAAAGTCTAATATTCTTTTGTTTTTCTTTTTTTTGAAAATCTAATGTTCTATGGTGGATCCTATTCCTAATCTGTGAAGTTCAGTACATCAGGTAGGTTAAATGTTTTCTTGACTATAATATTTTCAAATTGTGATTGGGATATCATATATGTATACAAATAATTTAAGGTATCTATATAAATATTTTAAACATTTTTCAGTGTGAATATCCAATATAATAAATTTTAATATAACTCATATCAGCAAATTTTAGTTGATGGCACTGATAAATTTTAAGGGTAAAAAGTCTCATATAAAAGTTGGAGAACTATGCTCGAGATTAAAACACACATCCATAACCTATCCAAATTAATTAAAAATTAATATTGTATCACATGTAAAATGAAAACCTTTGTCACTATATTATTTTTATCTCATTTTTGTAATATGACCTATATTTTATTTAGACATATGTTTCATGGCTCACAATGCATTGTTATTCTTTTATATTTAAGCAGTACCAGGACTATTATGAATTTAAGGAAGGAGACACTATTTGTATTTTTTCATGTATTTAAATCCTTGGATTTGTTTTCTCTACCTCCATTTTTAATCACTTGCAATTTACCTGCATTCAGAAGAAGCTTTTGTTCTGTCCTTCTATATCTTTTATTTTTGTTGATCAATGCCTTCCAAATTTGTGTATAAAAACTATCACTGTTATAATCTCATCTTTAAAATATTCTTGCAGCCAATACAGAAATCTATGTGAGAAAATAATAAATGTAATCATTATGCACTACAAATATATGCAAATGAAAATTAAATGTTTAAATATTTCAGATTTTTTTGTGGCTTGCACTATGTTTTACTTTATTGTATGGTATTTCCCATCTTCTTTGATGTGGTTTTTTTTTTTTTTTTTTTTGCTCCATTGATTACATTCCCGTTTCTCTTAGTTCTTCCACTATTTGAACTGTGATGAGTCATCATTTTCTTTCTCTTTATTTTATGTAACATTCATTCAGATTCTTATTTCATGTATTTATTTTATCAAGTTTGACAACTTGGTCCAAATTTTTTCCCAGTATTTTCCTCATATTGTTTGCTTTCTCTGGCTCTGATTGCTGATTTGCTAGAATGTATAGTAACTTATTGAAGTAATATCTTTTTAATTACCTTGTTTCTCATCCACTGCATGATCTTTGATATTCATTGACCTGTTTGAAGTTTCTTGGGGACTTTGTTGCAAGCATACCATACTCCCCATCACCTCTATGCAAATTTTAAGTTGTTTACATTCCATGGTTTAGTTTTTGTGTTTTGTAAGGCTTCTCATAAATTTATTTCTCTACAGAAATAGCAAATGTTGTCATTTTTGTGTCTGTATTAATAGTTAGACTATTGGTAATGTTTTAAGCTTCTATCTTCTGATACTTGTAATTGAGATATCAGTGGTTCAAGCTAAAACACTGTTTAATCTTTTGTATTTTCTACATGTTACATACATGGTCTCATTTTGTCCCATGTCTCACAATTCTGTAGTTTTGCCTAAACTGCATTGAAACTGAAGCATAGTTCAATGTAGCTTCATTCAGAGACAGTACTTGTCTCAGCCTACTTCTTAGTAAGGATGAGTGTTGATCACCCAGTTTCTATCTGCAGTGGAGACTGACTGGGCCGGAACTCCACTTCATTTACATGTAGTTTGTCTGACGATATTTGAGATTCCACTTTCTAGTTCTGTCTTTATTTTCCATTTTTAAAAAATACACATTTAAGCTTAACTTACTGATGGAAACCTGAGTTTGAGGACTAGGGAAGCAACTACCTGAGACAAATTATTGGGAAAAGACACTTGGAACCTCTGTGAATTTACAGGAGCATCCAGGAGTCTCACTCCAGAACACAGGAATTACAGATTTATTAGTACCAATTTGAATTTGGGGTTAAAATGAGAGAATTATTAGTGTCTACATGACTATGATCTATCTTATCCCTCATATATATGTCAGGGGTACTTAGAGAAAATTTTGAGTACAGCTCTCCCTAGATGGATATAATCAGTAGAGAATAAAATAAAGTTGAGACAGCTGAAATGTCTACTGAGGACTCCATACTTCTGTTCCTTCCAAAGGGATCATATCATCATGCTACTGACACTAAAATTACAGGCTGCTGAGAAATGGGCTAAAGGTAACTTTTGCTTAAACTAGACTTGGTTTTAAGTGTACCAAACTTCTCCACACATCCCAGTAGTAGATTCAAGGAATGTAGAAGAAGTTGGGTGAGTAAGGTTCTAGGCAGGCAATTGAATGAAGCCAACAGGTCTCTTTGTGAGGAATTTGGTGGTCTTAGAAGGGGCATCTGGCTGTAGCCATCAGCAGCTCAGAGAATGGTTCATTCTGCACAGTGCAACATGTAAGTATCTTGTTAGAATGTTTAGTGTTTTGATTTAGTGACTTGTAAAATTAGAGGGCTTTTCCCATATAAAAAAACTAAATTAATTTTAAGTCTGTATTTTTTCCATGAATTAAATGACTGAATTCTCAGAAAGGTCTTTGGACTAAAAATTTTAACTTTAACTTTAGACTAAAAAGTTTAAGACAAACTTTCCCTAAGACTGTTCATTCAATATTCTTCTGTCATTTCTATAAGAAAATTAAAATTGCAATTATATAAGCACCACTATATTTCAGTTTATTTAGAAAAAATTAAATCCTTAAATATTTAATGATGTTCTTTGCTTGGAGCATCTGTTCATAAAGGCAGGTTAACCACTTTCCTAGTTACTAGTATTCTGTCAGGCTGATCCTTTCTTGTCCTTCTATTAATTCACAAATTTCAACTTAATTGTGTTAGCACTTAATTGTGAGCACCAATTGTTAGCAAGTTTACTGTCTGTGGACCAGTAAATCTGTGCTGAAATGACATTCACTATAAAGAAAATATAATGATGACAATATAAATTTCCCCAGCTTCCTAAAAACAGTCTAAATATATAAGCTACAAGGATTTGGTTAGGAAAATGGCTTTGGTGTGTCTTCATATTTTCTCCATGCATATTCATTTTAAAAATGCCTTTTTGCTCTCACTGAAAATTGATATGCTAGAAATTTCACATGTAGAATATTTTGCTCTGCCTTGATCTCTATATGTAAGTGTTAGATTCCTCTTTCTAACACTGATTACTTAAGCATGTATTGTCAATAGACAAAGTAAGCTAAACTTCTTCTCTTTGTAAGAAATTACAAAGGTTATATTGATGAACAAAAGCAAAAACTAGTTTCAAGAGTGCAATATGGGTTTCATTGCACCTCTCATTTGAGCAGAAAACGTTCTCGTCAGACTAGTTGCTATTTCTGTGGAATGACAGCTTTGCATTTGTGGCAAATGGCCTCGAACATTTTCCTGGTTTGGTGCTCTGGAACTGCTTTTACCTTCTCTTGATTTTTCCCAAAAGACATGGGTACATTTTAGCAATGTAAATATCCATGAATGAACAAGCAACCTGAGTTAAACATGTGTCTTCTAAATTTGTGAAGTCAATAAATAACTTTCTCTGTTTTATTTGAGGGGCTGTTACTTTCACATACTCAAATAGCCATGACACTTTGTTCTTTCTTTTCCTGACAGTGGTATGTTTCATAAATGCTGTGTACTCCTGGTCAGCTATCTAATGGTGATGACTGCCTTCATCATAGGCGTCAGCTGTTTCTCTGTTATTCTCGTATCTCTCCAGCTCTGGTTCTGTGAAATGGTGGAGATTTTGACCAGTATAGACACAAACTTAACAGACTCATTTTTCTTGTGACTCTCACTCCCAGGATCTTTTCTTTTTCTTTTCTTTTCTTTTCTTTTCTGTTCTTTTCTTTTGCCTTCATTATAATTAAGTACAATGTTGTAGATAGTGATGTGAAGTTGACCTATGGACAGTATAAGAAACTTAGGTTCTCTCTTCTTATACAAAAGCTATGGACAAAAGCCACTTCATCCATGAGGAACATGCTGATTTTGCTCAGACTGCAGGTGAGAAAGGACATGTGTCCTCCTTGCTTTCCCTGTGTACCCTGCAACTAGTCCAGCCACAAGACCAGAGACACCTAACTTGTGCAAGTCTGTCCTCCCATAGATATCTGATCTTTCCTGCCACTGGCAAGGGTACATAACCTGACCTTTTCTTCCTTGTTGTATCCCTTTAATTATAAAATCTACTTCAGGATAGTCAATGGTCTGAAAATGGCAGAAATAGCACAATATTTCATGTAAATCATTCCTGGATCATGGTATTTACAGTAACAGTAAATTCTCCTAGAGGTGTGACTGTATTCACTATGAGTTATGAGAGGTCCCAAATGTGATTTGTCAAAAATAACGCACAAGCTTCTCTTTGTATTTCTTTCTCCATTTATGTTTAGTTTTTCCCTATGCACCCTAGTAAGCCTCTCCTATCTCCTTCCCAAGGTCTCCTTTTGAATGAGAGTTATCTGTAGCTGTTCATCTGTGGTACTCTCCTTTAATTTATCCATTTATTTATTAATCTGCAGCCTCTCGGAAAATAGCTTGTTTTGTACAGCGTGTTATATGAAATTGTTGTGCTCATACTTTAGGTCTGCCAGGAGAATTCTCAGCATCATCAGTCCTGAGTATTGTAGGAGTGTCTCCTAGATCATCTTCCTGATGGAGAGAGTCCCTGTCCTTTCCCCTGATCTTCTAAACTGTGCTGTGCTAGGTAGGGGGGAGCCGAATAAGGAAAGGCTGGGAGGGGACATGATAGAGGATGACTTTTATCTTGTTTTCATGAAATGTTCATATTCCCCAGATACCTTTTATAAAATAATATGTTAATAATATAAGACTCACAATTCACCTTTCTTTATACCAGTGGAAAGATGTCCCGAGTTAGTCTTTCACTAATACAGAATGTGTGATCCATAAAATTATAGACATTTGGATGATTGGTGATATTTTCTGTCATCTCTGTTAGTGCTCCATGGGAGCTAACATGAGAAGGTGATTATGACTATCTTAAAATGTGTCACTGTTCTATAGTAGTGCTCTGAAGAAAGGAGAAATGTAAGCCAATGGCATATGCACACATCACCTGTGAATTATTCATTTGTTTTTGTAATACCACTGTCCCTCTAAGGAATGTTGAAAATAATATAGTCCTATCCTCTGCTTAGGTATTGGAATATTTACAAATTTTTCTTGAGCAGTTTTACAAGGTAACATAAGCGATAGGCACAACAGTTTGAAACAAATTAAATGTTAGCTTGAATTTCAGAGAACTTATATTAAAGGCCAATCTGTAAATCATATTTTATTTATTTCACCTTGTAATTTTAAATTATACTTAAATATTGTTAGATATCTATTAATGTTATATCTTTAAACTCTATAAAATACATTTTATAATTATATGAAATGGAAGGTTAGGAAATATGCATATGTCATTTATTAAATGAAAGACAAAACCATTTAAGACTATATTTTATACAGTATGTTATCCTCAAATCTCAGACACATTCAAGTAATTAGATTACAGTGTTCATTGTTTTTTCTGGGCATATCACATGAGCAAACATTGGTTCGCTGAATAAGTGAAAGCACGTGCAGGAAAAATAAGAGAGTAGATACAACAGATTTTGAAAATAAAAGACAAAATATGAAAATACATTTTATAATATAACACTTTCAGGGTGGGGTTCCAGCAACCAGACTCAGTGCAACTGTGACTGGGAAGAGTTGAGTCAGGAGAAAAGCTCAGCTGTGTGCTTGTGAAGTATGCTTGGGTATGGGAGTAAGAAAAGAACACATCAAACTAAAACCACGTATTTTGAAGAAGGTATAGTACTGGTTGAGAAGATGATGGAGATAATGTGTGTGATAAAGACTTTTCTGTGCTTTTCTCCTTAGACATCTGCTATATGCTTCTTTCTCTATTAAGATGAATAAAATCAGCCAACTTTCCAGTTTTATTTACATATGATACACATTCATCTCAGAAGTCATCATTGGTATCATAGCCAACACTGCCCTGCTTCTCTTTCATGTCCTTACATTCCTTGTGTTTCACAGGCTAAAGCCCATTGATCTGACCATTGGTCACTTGGCCCTTATCCATGTGGTAAAGCTTCTAACTGTGGCTTTCATAGCCATGGACGTCTTTCAGTTTCAGTATTTCGGGGATGACATCACATGTAAATGTGTTACCTATTTGTATGGATTGATTAGGGGCCTCTCCATCTGTACTACCTGCCTGCTAAGTGTCCTTCAGGGCAACACCCTCAGCCCCAGAAGCTCCTGTCTGTCAAAATTCAAACACAAATCCCTGCATGGGAACCTGTGTTTCTTTCTCTTTTTATGGATCTTCAATATGCTCATCAATGGTCATTTCTTAATCTCCACTGTTGCCCCTCCCAATGTGACCTCACATAGTTTTATGTTTGTCACTCAATCCTGCTCCTTTTGCCCAGTAGTTACTTATTCAAATACATATCTATCTCACTTCTGA
>PVJX010015435.1:0-42552 GCA_004027295.1 Dolichotis patagonum | reverse complement strand
AATGGAAAGTATTAAACTGAAACAATTGGGAAAATCTAAAAGAAAATTCTATTAAATGAACATTATGATTTTCTTCAACCCAATGAGTAATTTAATTATATTATTTTAATTATATAAAAGAAATGATTCTCAGTAATGTTAAAAAAAGACAAAAATTATAGCAGGCAATGGACCTCTAAATCCAAACCTCACTTATTAGAAAAAACAGTACGGCTCATATAGCAGACAGTATTCTAAAATGAGAAAGCCACTGTTAACCAGCCAAATCTTTTTTACAAAACATAGTCAAGAAATACGTCTTTACTTTCAGAGGCAGTTTGTAAGCTGAGACATTCATTTCCGGTCTTTTTCAAAAGAGGAAGGAAGGATGAGGTGCAAAATGACAAACAGCAGAAGACCTGAGCATGAAAGATGAAAGGGCGACAAGAAAGTAGCCATCAGGAATAAGTATGAGAGCCCTACGATAGATGTTTCCTGTCTGCCGAGGCCCTGTAATGCCACCCCAGTCCAGGCCTCAGCCCAAGCACTTGCCACTCATTCTATCATTCGATGTTTACCTAGGTTCTTTAAAGCACTACCCTAATCAGTTATTTATCCCCATTTTTCAGAGAACAGAATTCATAGTTTTTTCAAAAACTTGCACAGTTCTACCAAGAAATTAGCGATAGTCCTGGAATTCTAAGCCACAGTTTATTCCAAAAAAAATTTTTTTTTGTTTTTCTTACTTATATTTATTTTTCCCAATTATCATTCTCGTTAAGTACATGTTCAATGCATATGGTCATTACATTCCTCATGGAAGCTGGTTCGTATACACCATACATCTCAAGTCACTTTTGATTCCCTTCACCTTACCCTTCTCCTCTCCAAATCTCTCAGTCCTCTTCTAACTTGCAAAAGAGCGATTTTCCCTCTTTCCTGCTGTTTATCTTTTATTTTATTTTTATATTTTTGGCTTCTCAAATAAAAGAAGCATGTGATATTCAACATTTGTATCTGATCTATTTTACTTGATGGATTCAAAGCACATCCATTTTCCTATAAATGACTCAAGTTCATCGTTCTCTATGGCAGAGGAGTATCCCATTATGTATAAATACCACACTTTCTTTATCCGTTCATCTGTTGAAAGATTTAACTGTTATGAATTGTGAAGTTTAAACATGTGTACACATGTACACTGTAATGTGATGTCTTTAGTTCTCTTCCCTTTCAGATATCTAATAGGAATAGCTGGACTGGATGAAATCTCTAGTTTCAGTGTGTTGAGAGCGTTGCATACTGGTTTTTTTTATAATGTGTGTACTAGTTTACCTTCCTACCTACAATAAAGAAGAGTTCCTTTTTACCCTCAGCCTCACCAGCATTTATTATTATTTGGTATCTTAATGAGAGCCATTCTTTATGAAGTAAGATGGAATCTCAGCATAGTTTTAATTTGCATTTCTCTAATGACCAGAGATGTTAAACATTTTTTCATGTGTTTATTAGTCATTCGTACTTCTTCTGAGAAATGTCTATTCATTTCAGTTGCCCATTTTTGATTGGGTCTTTTATTTTGTGGTAGTCACGTTTTTGGGGAATATTTAAAATATATTCTAGATTATTACTTCCCTATCAAAAAAATAGCTGGAAATTTTTTTTTCACATTTTTCATGTTGTGTCTTCATTCCATGGATTTTTTTCCTTAGCTGTGCAGAAGCTTTTTGAATTGTTATTATCCTACTTGTAGATCCTAATATTATTTCTTGTGTAATTAGGGCTTTGTTCAGAAAGTCTTTGCCTGTGTCAATGACGTCAAGACTTTTGTATGTTGACTTTGTATCTTGCTATTCTACTGGATTTGGTTATTAATTCTAGGCATCTCTTGGTGTAATTTTGGTGGTCTTCCATGTAGATAGAGGTCAGTCATCTGCACATAACAATCATCTGACTTCTTTTGTATATACACAGTATCCCTTTTACTTCTTTCTTTCCTGTTTGCTCCGGCTAAAATTCCAGTACTACATTTAACAGGAGTGTGGTAGCAGACGTCTACATCTTGTTTCTGAGTTTCAGGGTAAAGCTTTCAGTTTTCCTCCATTCGATATGATGTTAGGAGCAGGTTTGTCAGAAGTGGCTTTTTAATCAGATTTAGATAAGTTCCTTCTATACCTATTTTCTTCAGAGTTTTTATCATGAACAGATTTTTAATATTGTTAAAGCCTTTTTCTGCATTAATTCAGATGATCACGTGATTTTTGTCTTTGCTTGTGTTTATATTTACTGATTTCTGTATGTTGGACCATCTTTGCTTCCCTGGCATGAAGCCTACTTGGTCATGGTGTGCTGTCTTTTTGATGATGTGTCGCACTTCATTTGCCGGTATCTTGTTGAGGATATTTTGCGTCTATGCTCATTAAAGAGATAAGCCCAGCTCTGCACAGTGGTAGTGTGATAGCCTGAGGTTTATCTGAGGCATGATTGTTGCTAAGAGATTGGCCTGTAGTTCTCCTTTTGAGTCCTCTGGTTTCTGAATCAGAATAATGGAAGCTTCCAGGAAAACTGTGGGAGTTCTCCTTTGTTTTCAATTTCCTTAAATATTTTGAGGAATATCAGCTTTAGGGTCTCTGAAGTTTTTGTAGAGGTCAGTGGTGAATTTATTGAGTCCTGGGCTATTCTTAGTAGATTTTTATTACTGCCTGAATTTCATTGCCTGGAACTGGTTTATCATTGGTTTTTTATATATTCTTGGTTCAGTTTTGGTAATTCGTATTTATCTATCCATTTCTTCTGAATAATTCACAGTATTAGAGTGCAAATTTTCAAAGTAATTACTAATGATCTTCTGGATTTCCACAGTGTCCATTAAGATTTCACCTTTTTTGTTTTTAATTGCATGGACTTGGGTATTTTCTTTCCTTTTGTGGTAAAAACAACTAAAAGTCTGTCTAATTTGTTTATTCTTTTGAAGAACCAGTTTTGATTTTTTATTCTTTATATTATTTTCTTGGTCTCAATTTCATTAATTTCTGCTCAGTTCTTTATAATTTCCTTCATTGTACTAGCTTTGGATTTTGGATTTTTCTTGTTTTTCTAGGATCTTGAGGTTTATTATCAGGGTTTTTTTTTTGGGCTCACTCTTTTTCTGATGTGAATATTATGAGTATAAATTGGTTTCTTAGGACTGCTTCCAACATGTCCCCTAGGTTGTATTATGATGCACTACCATTATTGATTCTGAGAACTGGCTGGCTTCTTTCTTAGTTTCGTATGTGTTCCTTTGATTATTCTAAAGTATACTATTTAATTTTCATAACTTGTGTAGTTTATTTTGCAAGTGATTTCTAGTTTCATTGCACTGTGATCTGAAAATATGAATAATTTTGGTGCTTTTATATTTATTTAGGCATGCTTTATAGGTAGTATGTGGTCTACTTTATGGGCTGGTATATGGTGTACTTTGGCAAATGTTCCATGTGCTGCTAAGAAGAATGTGTATTGGATGGAATGCTGTACATATCTATCAAGTCCATTTGTTCAAATATGTGGTTCAACTCTGGTATTTCTTTGATACTTTTGTTTAGTTATATTTATCACAGTCGTATATTAAAGTCTTTTCTATATTTATATTTGTGTTTATCTAATCTTTTATATCCAGCAGTGTTTGTTTTATGAAATTGTGTGTGCCAGTATATGGTGCATACAAATTTATCAGTTTTATCTCTTCCCATTGAATTGTTCTTTTAACCAGTATGTAGTTAACTTCTTTGCCTCTATTGCTCAGTTGGAGCTTGAAGCCCATTTTGTTTTAAAATAGGAAAATTATCCCTGTTTGTTTCAGGACTGTTATAATGAATATTTTTTTGCTCTTTAGTTATTAGTCTATAAATATCTTTTGGGGTTAATAGTAATTATTCTATACAGCATATCATTAGATTTTGCTTTTTGATCCATTCTGCTAACTACACCTTTTGATTGGGGAATTGAAATCATTCACATTGGGAGTTCTTATTTAATGGTGTCATCTTATTTCTGTCGTTACATTGTTTTCCCATTCCTGATTCCCCCACAAACACCTTTCTTTTCCTTTTGCTCATCTGCTCAACCTGCTTAGTGCAGTCATTCTATTAGACAGTTTTCTTTCTATGTATTTTTATTTTCCTCTTACTTTGTTCTTTTTTATTTGTATATATTTGCAATATATAATGTTTATATTCCTTACATGCGATTGTTACATTTATATAACACATCTTAATCATTTAGATTCCTTTTCTCCTCTCTTCTCTCCATCTCTTGATACTGTTCCCACTTGAGAAGGATCTAACTCCCTATTACCTATCTTTTATCTATCTTTTGGTTTGATCTGTATTTATACTTTGGGTGTCTGAGATATTTTTGGAATGCTGGTTTTGTGGTCATGAATATTTTAAGGTGTTCTTTCTTCTGGAAAGACCCCACTTCTTCATCAGTTTTGAAAGATAATTTGGTTGGATAGATTAGTCTGGGTTGGAAGTTGTTTTTCTTTAGGACTAGAAACACTTCACTGCAAGCTCTCTTACACTGCAATTTTCTCTCCCCTCTTTCTTCTCTTACTAGGTCCTTTTTTACCACCTGCATCAGCTAATCTCAAAGATTATCCCATCCTCTGCTTTTATTTCTTTGTAAATAATACAAATAAAGTCAAGGGAATATAAATTGAGAGTAACACCTAATTGTACCATATATACTCACTTCCTATATTCTTGATTATTACTATTTATAAGAAAGTTCAAAAATTGGATACATTGTACACTTCCTAAAATATACTAGAAATTTCTCTAGCAGATTGAAAAGTGTATACTACCTCAATTTCCAAATTAAAACAAACTGTTCCCAAAATAAAGCTTTAACTCCCATACTACTACCAAAACAATATCTTCCAAATATCCAAGAGAGGTATTCTATTCTGAGATCACATGTGCATAGTCATAATGAACTTTTGATGTTTATCATAGGCTTCACCACTTTCACTTTTGAAAAACTAGGTCGATAATAATACTAAATCATTTTATTTCAATGATTAATTAACCATTCTAGTCACAGTGGGACCTTGGTTCACGAATACTTTTGGTTCAAAAACAAAACTGTTTGGCAAAATTTTGATTTGTTTTCAAACTTTGCATCATGTGACAAACATGACTGCAACCATCTTTCCCACACTCCGATGTTTCCAGTGTCCGAAATGGAAAAATAAAACCTAAAACAGCTAAACACTTAAAGCTTGTGTGCAGTGTATCACATTGTCTGTTCATGTAGGACCACAGCACAAAAATAATTTAAGAAGGATCAGAGTTTACCTGGCTAACCACGCATGTAAACTCGATTCTGAAAGCTAATGTACTCCTGACATTTATCAATAACTGACTGAGGATGAAAATGACTTCAGCGCTTAACTCTAAATCACATTCTCGGTAATTACATTGAAAGTACATGTAGTTTTTAAGAAAATGTGTATTTCTCTAAACTCAATGAAAGCATTTACTAGATATTTAATTATATTCATTTTATGCTTCTAATGCAGAGGATAGAATTTTTACACCAGAAGGCCTCTGAAGAATTAAATCAAATTCCATTATATGATAAATAATTTTTTAAGAAATTAATGGCTATAATTAAAATCAATGAACTCCACAATATTGACTGCAGAGATAATAAGTGTGTGCCACAAACCTGGAGAAGAAAGGAGTGAACGTAGGTTCCACAGGTCATCTACATATAACTGGAAATTTAACCCAATTAGAGGTAGAGTACCCAAATGTTATGATCCTTACAATAAACCTTAATTCCTGAATTGCAGATATTAAAGTCTTAGGTTTTTTGTTAGTAGTCCCTATTATATCCAATAAGCTTTTTTTTTAATCTAAGAGTAGTGATTATACACATATATTAAAAGACAATGACCCATAATGCCTCTTCTTATATCATTTGTGGGTCATTAGAATTGGAGGTAGAATGAGAAAAAAGGAATCTTACATCTTTACTTTGGTTACAAGCTATCTCATCTTTAAAAGAAATCAACATCCTGATGTTTATTTCAAATAATAAGAGAAATTTTGCAGAACTTAGGTCATTTATGGATAGTTCAACCTGGAGGTTGTCCACGCAGAAATTAATCAAATCAGTGAACACTTTGCTTTCATGTCTTTTCAGAATAGAAACATTCACTAAATGACCACCAGTTGCTTTTTAACTTTTTACTCAAAAACATAAAATTTTTAAATATGTTTTCTAAAAAGTGAAAGTATTAGAGGACTGTGGAAAAATACAACCCGGGATCAAACATTTGGGTTTTAAATGCTGCAGTTCTTTGTATTTGTTGTACTAGTGTGTTTTCAACAGACTTAAAGAGATGTCCACTAGAGTCCACAGCCCACTCTCCGACTCTGATCTAGAGGCTCTAACATCTTTTGTAGCTGAAGCTTGCGGACTGCCTAAAGTGGAAAAGAGATTTTCAGTGCCTAGTCTCTCTACACGAAATCTATGACCACAAGAATGATGTGCTCCAAGAAGAGAATTTTAAGTCCTAAATTTAAGACACAAACTTAATCCAATATAATGGTCAAATAAGTCATTCAAATATGAGTTGTTAGAGATAAAAGTGAAATGCTGTGTGTGTGTGTGTGTGTGTGTGTGTGTACATGTTTTTCTTAAATGGTACTGAAAGTCCATAACATATCAAATTGCCTCCACTGACTCTGTGTTGATGATCATTGATCATAATATTCACAATTCTGAGATTAGCCACAAAGGGAGTATTCTGAAGCTTATACCTCTGTCCTTTTACACATAGATTTAAATCTATCCCATTCTTTTGAACCTCACATATACAATAGAGCAGGAAATAAATTTAGAATTACACACAGTTTTACAGTGGTTTTTCAGATTTGGCATCAAGCCATACTGATCTGTGCCAGATCGTTACATATATCAATAACTAACTTAAACATTTATGTTAATAAGTGATTTTCTTACTGTTCAACTAAATTGAGACATATTCATAGTCATTGCTGTAATGCCCTTATGGTTTCAGTTGAATTCCACCTATTTCTTGTGTGAGAGTAAAAGTAGTCCAGTTCCGTGTAATTCTTAGGGAATCCATGAGACCGAAGTCCACAGATAAGTAACCTTTAGTATATTTGCAATTATGAAAAAACACTGTATGTAACTACTTCTGTATCTATTTTGCTGCTGTGTTGGTAGATGCTACATGTAGTTGAACAAGAGAAGAACTTTCTTGGTGGAGAAACGTACCCAAGACACTGTAATTTGGGCTCTGGAGAATACAGGTTATTTATTTTTGCAGAACAAATTATATATTCACAAGCTTTCTTCTGAACTTCCTGGGCCCAAAAAGAAGTCTTTTTTATTTCCTTTCTAGAACTATATAAACTCTGCTTCAGTTTTATAATATGTAAAATTGTGTGTAACTATCTACCAGTAATTAATAGCTTTTCATTCAAGTATGAAATGTACAGGAGTGAATTTATTGTTTATGAGTATATCTATATCATTTAAGAACTATATGCTAGGTTAGAAAGGCAATACTAACGTATAAAACTTCTAATGCAGGCTCATAGCCTGGAAAATGATTTCTTTTAATGGTTTTCTTCATTTGATGGTTCTTCATTTGAAAATGTTCCCATTCAATTGCGGATTTTTTGGTGTGGTGCAGTGAAGGGGAAATTTATTTCTTTGACACATTTTTTCATTTAATAGTTATTCATTCTCTGAGTGTCTATGTATTTTGCAGTGTGCAGAGATATTGATTCATATTTCTTAAAATGTTATTCACTTAAGTAGATTCTCACTTCATGGCATGGTTAAATCTCTTTAAACCGGAGATTTCTGGGAGTTCTGGTAATATGGTGATGATGGAGTCAATTTGTGCACTCTCCAGGAATTTTGTAAGCCCTGAGGTGACAAAAATTGGTAAATATGAAAGAAGAATGTAAAGGATGAAAAGTACCTAACCAATAGTAGATATCCAAAGTGTTATTTTTGCTATGATTAGATATCACTAACAGAGTATTTAACTGAGAACTAATTTGGGGTTAAGGATATAGCCATAAAATACATATAAAATTATCCCACAACAATCTGAAAGTATTCAATCACAAATATTTTGATTCAGTACTTAATTTGACAATTCTAACTTCAAAACTAATGTTTGACTTATTTCAGGATTTTGCCCAATCTATGCAGGGTCATGATTTATCCATATTGTAAGGAAATTATACATATGTTCACGCTCCTCACTCTCAGTCCATTTTATCCACAGTTCCAAAGACAGCACCCACCAATGTAAGTGGAAGAAGTGGAAGAAGACATGAGTTGGTCATTGCCTGGGAGGTATGAACACCCTTACTGATGATTTCCTTAAACTAAGGCTACACTTAAGAATATCTGCCCTGCTGCAGACAGCCTTAGTAAATTCCTATTTAAGTGAATAAGCACTTTGAACATATATTTGAGCACGTAATATGAGTCTTTCTCATCTTCATACCAGGCTCCATCTGGTATTTTGGTCAAATAGAAAGTATGCTTCCCTATCATATCCGTTGTCTCAGAGCAAAGCTTGAATAATTAAAGCATGTCCTTTTGCATATTGCTTCAGGTGTCTGTTTGGCTCAGTCTGGTATTTAATTATTTGACAATTAAGTAGTTACCTTGACTTATTTAAAAACCATTGAGGAGGAAGGATTTAACAATAACTGGATACATAGCATAGGAGCTAGATTTCTTATTTAACCCACAAAACAATCCTTCTACTAGGAAAGACTTTTATCATGCTATAAATTTTGAAACTGAGGAAGAGTTTAAATACTGTTCTAGTGAACAGAATTAGGACTTTGTTTACAAAATTTGGGTTCTTTGGTCTACCATATCTTGTAGCCTTAAAAATATCTTTTGCCAAAGGAAAATAGTGGTGGGAGTAAAAGAGCTTTAAGCACTATATCTATTTCCCACAGAGACACCTGACTTTTCCATGAAGCCTTTTTTCCCTTTATTATTGAGACTAGAAATACAGATCACTGGTAGAGCCTTGACCTAGCATAGGTTAGACTGTGGGTTCTAGCTCCAGCACAGGAAAAAACAACTTACTGTTAAATGTAACTGTAGGTCACAGACTTATGCCTTAGAATTAAAAGATATGGATGTGAACAACATCCACTAGAGAAATAAAACAATTTCCTAACATCTCACCAAACCACAATAAAGTATGGAGTAAAATATCTTTTAGGAACAAAAATCTTCCATGAGCATATCATCTGTCCTATTGTTCTATCCATTCATCTTAATGAAATTTCATGTGCTGTTTTTGATTTCTACAGCCATATTAACTTCTCAATGTGGGACCTTCACTGAGGTTTATCTCTGCAGAAGAACTTGCCCTTCCCTGGGGTTAATTGACAATGAACTTTGATATATTAGGCTTCATCCTGCTTCTTTTAATCAGTGCATAGTTGTTCAGTCAAAATACAAAAGAAAAAATACTAACAGATTTTTTTATCTACTATGTGTTACGCATTGTGCTAGTCAGTGTCTCATAGCTTTGTTCCACCTACTAGTCAATCACAATTATTCCTTTCTATGACAGGCAGTTGAAAACCATTTAATAAGGTGTAAACCACATACATAAAGCACAAAAATTCCTTGAAAAAGTGTCACAGACCGGTTGTTTTGCATGTTCTTAGTACAGAAATGCAGCTGGAAGAAAGGGTTCACGTTAGTCTATTTTAGATGTGCTGTGCAGAGAGCTCTGCTGAGCATTACCACTGACAAGACTTTCCTAACCGCCAGACCATGTGGCAGTTTTTCTCAGCATTTTAAATTCTAGTGTGGAATCTAAGGCCTTCATTTCAAATACATGACTAATTGGAGCAAATTTGTTTCACTTCAAGAGTTTTCAATACTCTTGTGAATGTTCGTACATACCAACTGATATAATTTTTCATTTTTAACCTTTAAAGGTTTTTAAGTTTCCCAAAACTGCCACAGTACTTCCTATTTTAGTTTCTACTATAGTATAAGGTTTGTGCATTTTTTCCCAGTAGCTCTTCATCATTAAAAAAAAAGAAAAAAACTTAGAGGCAGTGTATTTTTTTCTTAATCAGTCATACTGCTGATAATTAATTGTAATTTCCTTCTTTAGCCAGTATCTGAAGAGTTTCAGAATGGGGAAGGCTTTGGCTATATTGTGGCTTTCAGACCAAATGGAACACGAGGCTGGAAAGAAAAAATGGTGACATCCTCTGAAGCTTCCAAATTCATCTATCGAGATGAAAGTGTCCCTCCCCTGACGCCCTTTGAAGTGAAGGTTGGCGTTTATAACAATAAAGGGGATGGACCTTTCAGTCAAATTGTGGTCATCTGTTCAGCTGAAGGAGGTCAGTTTGCTTATCCTTATTGTTTGATTCAAGATTATCATATCTTATTTTGTTATTTGAATGAGAACCTTTGTTCTTATTTTAGAAGATGAGAAGGCCAACATAAAATAAAACTTATAATACTACATTATATATATACATATATATATATGGTTTTTAAATGTTAATAGAAACAAATCAGCCTACATACATTGCATTACATTTTTTAATCCCTAACATGTTTCCATAATAAGGTCAGTAATATTCTAGAGAATGTTTCCATTCTCTGGAAGGTATTTAACTAAACTCCTTTGGATAGAAATTTAAATCTATACATAAAATAAATTTAAATACAGACTATTTATATGATTAACAAACATTTATTTCTAACTCAATTAACATACCATTGTATTAATAAAGAAGTACCAGGTAGGGCTTTCTGACAGATATTTTTCATGTCATTAAGTCGTCATGATAATCTTATGTAATAGCCATTGAGTAGAAAGAGAAGTAGAAGCTCAGAAAAACTTGAGAACTTACTGAAGATTATACCGCTTTTAACTGAGAAATAAATCTATACCTCCCTATTGTCATTGATTTTTATAGCATGCTGTCAATGTATACCTGGATATATTTAATTTTTAAAATAAAAATACTACATGTGCAGTACCTAATCCCCAATATAATCATTTTGCTGATGAATAAACTGTAAAACTGATTACTCATGCTTAGAGTCAATAGATAATGGAGCAAACTATAAACCTTCCAATATCAAAATCCTACTTTCCTTCTAATTTTCTAGGTAAAGAAAATATGATTAATCTAACCTCCAACAGTTAGCTTTTACTTATAATTCTTCTTTTATTCAGGTCCATTTTGAACTTTCCCTGCCAATTAAAAATTATTTATTACTTAAATTCACAAATGGATGAGAACGTGTTACACCAAAGCCAGCACTCATTCGACCCCTCAGATTAGCATGGTCATCATAAACTGACTCTCGTACTTCTTTTATGCTCATGTATGTCCTCAGTAACTCAAAAGAATTATCAATATTTTGGGAGGATCAGAGCTTTGTGGAAAGTAATATATAAGGTTACTTTAATGTAGAACACATTTAGTGTTTGATTTATGTGAAGATGTAGCTTTTTGGTGAAAGCTGCCTTGTATTTTTAAAACATAGAATCAAATTTTGAAGCAAAAGCAAAAAAAAAAGTATCCTTATTGAAGAATGGTCAAGAAAATGAAGAACCAAGTAGCATCAAGAAATCGTGGGATTTCGATGAGATACCCATGCATTTAGCATCTCAGGTTTTGAATGTGTTTTCAGAGATAAGCTTTGTGCTGACTACTTATTTTATAATTTAACATTTAAAACCAAATTCATCTAAGGTCTGAATATCAATCTGAAATCTTCGTTTCAGACCACTGAGCCCCAGTAAGACTAAGTAACATATCCGAGTTCACACCAGCAAGTGATAGAATTGTAAAATAACAGCAGTAAATGACACAGCTGGGATCTTCCCCAGGTCTATATGATTCTGAAGCACGGGCTTTAACCCCTGTACAGTCTCACCAGGGATGTACATAATGATATTTTCTATTATTTATTGTTCCAAAGATCTACTTGGAAGTACATGTTTTATTCAGGAAGTGCATACTCTTGTTGCTTTAAAATTGCTCCAACCTAATTATCAAGCACACAGCCCCGGAGGTCACATGAGGTGAGCTGCAGAAGTTTGCGCACATGCTTTGTATGGTAACTCCAGTGCAGACTGAGAAACCCAGCTTCGTAAGTTTCTTGTCAGCCTTTATTTTAAAATTAAATTATGGCAGCTCCCTTTGTTTAAATGCTATGCTCCCTTACACTTGACATGCTTTGCCTTTGGAGATTTCTCTTTTAAGCTAAAAAAAATAAATATGCATATTTTCTTCAAAGACACTGAGGTTGTTGCTGTAACATATTTCATGATCACGTTTCATTTACTTATAAACCAAAATATGAAAGCTATAAGACATATTAAGACATAAAACCTGATTTTGTTCAGGTTCTCAATAGAATTCAAATGTACATTTGGCATCTTCTCACTAATTAAATCTATAAAATTAGAACTTTATATATAAATATGAGTACAATGTAGGCATAATTTTGTTTCAACCAAAAAGAAAGATAGGATAAGGGAAAAGAAGTGCAAGAACAACCTGAATTTAAATATAATCACATATGATTTGAAGCAGTATATTTACCTCTGAAACTCCGTGTTTCTATACTTTAATAATAAAGTTTGTAAGTAGAACATCGCTGGATGGCTTCACAAATTGCAAAGTAAATTTCTGTCAATTTATTCTAGATTCTAAAGCATAGAACATTCTTTTTGAACAACTGTCCTTTCAAATAAGTAGAGATAATAAATTAGATTTTGCTGTACAACAGAAGTGGACAAATTAATATTTATATTCACTTGGAAAATCACCTTAACTGAAAAGGAGTGACCATTTCAAAGACTGAACCAATTTCCAAGAGTCAAGACCTGTAACAAACTTGTAAACTACAGGTTTTAGTTGTACTTCTGCTGGCACACGCTCCTTTCTTCTATTCCATGGGTATTTATACAAATTCTTTGCATTTTTATCATTATATGCTTGGCTCAAACCCCACATATCTGACTCAGATTGCATCTCTACTTAAGATAAACGCTGCTTCTTTATTGTTCCATTAACCTGACTCACTTTTTTATACTTCCAAATCCCTCCATATCCTTAGATATAATAAAAAACAAACTTCTCATACTGCATTTCTATTTAGAGGCTTAGTTTTTCTTCGTATCAAGAGTACTGGCTATATACCTGGAGCACCATGAAAAAGCCACCTTTTCACAGCTAACACAACTGGAGGGGAAATGGTGTTAACATGTAGCCACCAGAATTTGTGCTATTTGAGATACAAAACCAAAAACATACAGGCATATCTCATAGGACTACTGTTCAGCTCTTTGCACTGGAACATCAGTGATGGATGACACTTCCATCCAGAATGCCCTTGCATAAGTGTTATGACCATTCATCCGTACTCCATCTTTTGCTTTCAAAAAATCCTACTAGAATGCAAATAAAAATTACATCATATGAGGAAAACTTTGAGTCAACCTGTTATCAAAGGAATGATCACTTACAAATATTAATATTTGGTAAGTCATTCCCGGTATGACCTCGACCTCAGCGTTTCTAATGTTGACTTTGGCCCTAGAGTGCTGTAAGAAATTGTTGCAAGTGATTCTTACGCTCACATCCTTGAGCTTTTGAAAGCTTTCAGTGTTGCTGCAACAGAAAACCCTTAAAGGCTCTGTTGATGCCACGTAACATCTGACGTAAGGTTGGTAGGAAAGGTATTTGCCAGCCAGCATTTCCATGCACCCTGTACATCTACCACATATCACACAGGTCACACATGTCAAACCATGAAAGAAAGAGGGGGTGGAGGAAGGAAGGAAGGAAGGAAGGAAGGAAGGAAGAAAGGAAGGAAGGAAAGAAGGAAGGAAGGAAGGAAGGAAGGAAGGAAGGAAGGAAGGAAGGAAGGAAGGAAGGAAGGACTGTGTACATTCCTAACCCTGACTGAACCACAGATCTTTAGGACATGGTAAAGTCCTGAGCCATGTGCTCATTTTAGAAGCAATTCCATTCTTTTCAACAATAGCTAAGTTTCAAAACAAAACTTTAAAAGGCATAGGAAAATTTACTAAAAATTTCCAAGATGAAAAGTCAAATCAGTGTTTCACTTTCACATTTCCATCTTATTTATTTATTTATTTATTATTTATTTATTTAGCCAGGGTTTCACTCTGTGATTCAGGGTCCCTTTGAGCACACTAAGTAGCCCAGGCTGGCCTCGAACTCATGGTAATCCTCCTGCACCAAGCTCTCAAGTGCTGCGTTTACAGGCATGTACCATCATGCCTGACCACTTTCACATTCCTAGAAATATTTAATAGTTAAACTTATATCCATTTTCCCTTGGCTTTTATTACTAAAACTTTGGATCAGAAGAACCAGAGTATTCAATTATACATAATAGAAAAACAGAAATTCAATTTTGTTTTGTTTTGTTTTGTTTGTTTTGTTTTGTTTTGTTTTGTTGACTCAGAGTCTTGCTATGCAGTTCAGTCTGGCCTTGAGCTCACTGTAGCCCAGGCTGGTCTTGAATTTGCAGCGATCCTCCTGCCTCATCAATATATGTTAATTAAAGATTGAAAGATTTCTTATTTGTGATGTACTTTAGCATTTTCAATGTAGGTTTTTTGGGCTGGGAGGTTCATTGGATTTCTGTTGTTGTTGTTGTTGGTACTGTTTTTGGCTTTTGCCTTACATTTAAAAAGTGTGATGCTTTTACTTTTATTAAAGCCTAAAAGGCTCTTTTCATTTAAAGAAAATGATACGCAATTATCTCCTTGCAAACAGAACTACCACAATTCAAATTAAAACTCAACATTCATAAGGCATTATTCTCCAGATGAGTTGTTAACTAAAAGTGAGCTCAGTGGGATTTATGCGAACTTGAAAATTAATAAATTGACATATTACTTAAAAAATACAAGAAATAATTCCCTGTCTTTGGCAGATGATCTATTTGGATTAGTGTCTATAAAAGTTCAACTACAGCTATCTTCACTGAATTTTTAAATAATGAAATCATAACCCTTCTCCCGAGAAGTTTATTAAATTCTCCTTTGATTAATGCTATTGCTCACCCCTCCTGGGAGTCAGATGTATAATCAATATTACAAGCACATCCTCCCATATTACTTGGAGAACTCTGATTGCTAGGTCACTGAAAACAAATGTATCATCTAGATTCATGAACATGGTAATACTGCTCAAATTTTTTAATCTAACAGATACTGAACTCTATCAAAGAGCATTTCCACTTCATACCCCCAGATTGGAGTAAAGGAGTTATCTATAGCGTCCATGATAACATCACAAGCAAGAGAAATAGATCCTTTTAAGTCTTTCAGTCTACTAGAAATAACACCAGTTTAATCTCAGACGTAAGTTCCTGGATTTTCATCAAAATACCTGAATGAAATAGACAAGACTGACAGAAAACATCATGTGATTCCATGTTCAGGAGAGCTTTAGAAATGCGCAAATATGCTCTATAACAAACAATACAGCTGTGGTTCAAAACTATAAAACTGTCCATGAACTAAGGATAAAGGGAATTGATAGTAAACCTATGGCAAGATTAACAGGGAGATGAAATAGGGGAGATATCTAGGAAGCTCTAGAAGTAGGAAGCGCAAGCTGGGAAAGTTCAACATGAAAATTCTTCAGAGAATTTAGAAGTGGAGAGGTGAGGAGAAGAAAGAGCAATAGCAAAGCAGATGCATGAGGTGTGCACAGCATGACAGAGGCCCAGAAGCAAGGCGGGAGAGGGGACAGAGCCGTACTGCCTGTGTTCAAGTCGGTCCCTCCACCACTTGGCAATTATGTGATCTTAGGTTGCTTAACTTCTCCACTGCTCAGTTTCCTCATGTGAAAAGTAGTGAAAGTAGTTATAGAAGTGTAGGGGATGTTAATACATGTAAAGAATTAAGTGGGCTTGCAACATAGCAAATCCCCAAAAGCTGATAATTATTATCTCTTTGAGTTCTCCCCCTCATCTACTTTGTTTGTAATCATATCCTACCTGTTGCTTTGTCAGTTATTAGGAGGCATTTAGGTAGCAAAAGGATGAATTATAATCACTCAGGAGACCGAGGCAGGAAGATTGCCACAAGTTTGAGAACAGCCTGGACTACACAGTGAGACCCTATCTCAAAAGCAAATGAACAAACACTAAACCAAACTGAAAAACAAAAGAATGAAGTATATAAGCAATATATCTTCTCTATACTGAAAAATTGATTCTAAGAGATTAAGAACAAGTCAGCTGCTTACTCGGCACAAAATTTAAGAAGAGAAGAAGGAATACTTCAGAACTAAGTTTTCATTTGAGTATTTTCAAAGCTCAAAGTAGAATTTGAATACATAATCTTTGGAACAGATAATTTTTCACATCTGTAAAATGAGGGCATAAATTTAAAACATAGCTTTGTAATTCAAAGGCCTCCAGTGTCAGATATGAACTGGAAACTTGAGGTATCATGTGGGACGGTGGGGGACAGCAGGGTCTCCCACAGATCCACAGCACTGCTCCGAGGGAGTGAACTGCTCATTCTCTGCCAACGCTCTGAAATTCAGGCTTGGCTCTTCCTTTCATTTCAAAGCTAAAATTCTACTATATTCATATAGTAGATTACAGTGTAAATGTTGGATTAATTTAATTACTGGAACACATCAAATAGACAAACAAAGCCAGACACAGTGGCGCACGTCTATAATCCCAGCGCTTAGGAGGCTGAGGCAGGAGGATCTTTGGGAATTCCAGATCAGCCTGGGCCATGAATTGAGTTCATGGTCAGCCTGAACAGCAGAGTGAAATCCAGTCTTCAAAAGACTAAATAAATAACTAAATAAATAAACAGACAGACAAAATGACTGAAGTCCCACTGGCCAGGCTTTTCTGACTTTTGATCCAAGTGATTTTTTAAAACGCTTTCTAGTTGCCAGTGTCCAGTTGTTTGCAGATAGAGCAGTGACTTCTAGTCCAGGATTTCTGATCCAGTCGGTTATTCCTGCTCACTCAGCTATCAAGCAGTACATAAGAAAACTTCTGGAAGAAACTGATCGAGCTTTTTTTTTTTCCTGCCATGCTGAAATTTTCCTGCCATGCTGAAATTTTCAATTCAGGACAGCCTGGGTCTACTTTTGATACTATTTAGATCAAAAATGTAAAACAAGTTAAAGTAGCTCTTGTGTGAGTCTTTTACCCTCATCCAATTAGATGCACCAATAATGTGCAAAGACCAAAAATGCAACTATGAAATGTCAGGTAACATGATTTAAAATCCTCAGAGCTTTTAAATAGAAATTAAGATGCCTGGCTAGAAAGTAGGCTTCTGAACATTTTTATTTTTCTTTTACTTTGCTTTCTGGGTTTTTTTTTTTCACTTTCTTTTTGAGAGGTGTTTAAACTTGTGCTCCTGAAAGCTGACAGAGAAGTAATTTCTTTCTCTAAAGATAAAGGGGGATAGAAAAGCTGCCACCCAACCACATGTTTTGTGCTTCTGAAATTATTTATCCCCCTGCAATCTTCTCTGACAAAGATGTAATTGCCTCAGTAATATAAAAGCTGAAAGAAGGCATTTGGCACACAAATCTCTACACCACATTCATTCTAAATAGAGAAGCAAAACTGCAACTGAATACCAAATGATATGCAAAGTGTGGTTCCCTTAGAAATCAACCACATCCTAAATCCTAGATATCAAATTGTACACACCTCAAAACATCAGCAGTTCCTTTCATTTAATTGTAAAACCAAGAATTTTAACTACTCTTGACTAAAAGTGTTCCCAGAATGCATTCTTAAAAACACTGAGTGATAAATAAGTACTGGGGAGTTGGAAAGTGGGATAGGTGAAACCACAAAAGATGATATTCAAAGGGAGACAGAACAAGAATCTACAGTGTATGCTGTGATGGAGTTAATCTTAGCTTCTGTAGAAGATTAATGTGAATTGAACAAATTGCTTTTTGCTGACACAATTATATCATATGATTTTAATGAAAGCTTTACCAGAAGAAAAGCATTACTTGGTACAAATATATACCTGCGAAAAGTATCTTCTTCTGTAGGCTTATTTTGCAGTAATGAATAGACTTTTGACTGATATTTTTAATTAATAAGATTAAAAACATTAGGTAGTTATATGACTGTCTTCTATTAGAAAAGGAAAGATCTCAGAAAAGACTACAGTTGTTTCAATGTCTATCATAATACCTTTCAAAAATCTTGTATAGAACTCTGTCTTTGTTATCTTTTCTATCTTTGGTGCCCTGGATCTCAGAAAGGTAATTTTAGCACATGAATCTGAATTCTTAGCAGTGATATGGGGTTAGTATCAAAATCTCTATACATTTTTAAGGGTTGTGATTCTTTTAAAATAGATTTTATGAAGAACTACCTGGCCTAATATATAGCCTTTATTCTGCCATCTCATTTAGCATGTGATTGTGATAGTATTTGTGATTCACTCACGCCAAAATTAGAAATATTTTGTTGCTTACAGACCAGGCAACCTAAAATTAAAGGCACCTCTTGATGGATTCCAGTCAGATATTGTGTACTTAAAAAAAACTAGTGGGAAAGGTCACTAAGCATGGAAACAAATGAAAAGGTGGTTTTGAGCAATAGCACCAAGACCTTCAGGGATTTTTCTATTAAGCTCACACCTGTTTTAAAAGTCAGTTCATGCGTTTTGAGTATCATGATTCATAGCACAGTTTTTATAAATCATAGAAACACAATTTTGTGGTTAGAGCATCAAAATACATATAATGTAGTTTAGATTCTGTTTGTTCCTGTACAATTAACATATACTTGTGAATGATCATTTTAAGGCCAACTATAGTGCTACATATTTATATGCTTTATAATAATTAAAACTAGTGTTAAAATCTATGAGAAAATACTATTATGCCATATTACAGAACATGGAAATAGGTAATAGAAGGAGGTAAAAACAATTTATCTAAAGGTTAAAAAAGTATTATTTTATTTATTAGATTTATAATATAACTTAAACATAAAAACACAAAAATTGTACATTAATGGGATATGATACTTCCATACATGTATGCATTATATAATCTCAAATAAATTTTTAAAGGCAAAAAAATAACAGCAGCAGCAGCAGCAGCAACAAAATGTCAACCCTGACTCCATCGTCCCTGCCCCTTATCAGTGTGATACATTGGCAGACAACTTTAATCAGAACATTTAACTTCTCCAGAACTGTCATAACCAGCCCAAGGATAAAGGCCTCCTCTGCTTATCTTGCCAGATTTGTGATTTGTCTTTGGTAAGGTATTGATGAAACTAGACTTTAATACAGAAATACAAAAGATCGTCCTTGTTATCTTTTGTTTTGTGTAACTACCAGAGCACCTCATTCGAAAGGTAGAAAGCAGGGAACAGTTGGTAGGTTTAGGTGCATTGCTTTGATAGACATACTTGTTATATTCATAGCTTATTATTTTCACTTTCTTTCATACAGAGCCCAGTACTGCTCCCACTGATGTCAAGGCTACAAGTATGTCTGTGTCAGAGATTCTTGTTGCGTGGAAGCATATTAAAGAGAGTCTAGGAAGACCACAGGGATTTGAGGTATGAATGGAATTACTGAAAATAAGCCTTGTTATTTCTGTTGGTGCTACAGCCTGCTAAAGAGATGGTTTGGTGACATTTCGACACAATTATATGCCTTTGAAATTCTTCTCTATGCTACAGTAAGAAACACTTTTACTGCCAAGTACTGTGTCCCTCATTAGCTGACTTATTTTTCTGTATAGTAGCTTGTATCACACTATGCAAAGATACAAAAAAAACATGAAATTAGAGTATTCGATAAAATCAGGAATTTCAAATATTTACTGATATCTACTAACTTATTAGTGATTTAAATGTTTCTGTGTCTTTCTAATAATGAAATATATAAAAACAAAAATTTTTTTCCTTTGGATTTATCTCAGATGTTTTATAGGAATACTGAATTCTCAAACTTTGCTTGGAAACCAGTGATATGTATCTATCTGTTCAAATGTCTTTTTATTCATTAAATATTGCTATTTTAAACACAATAATATCAGAATTATAATGCTGAACACTGCATATCCAAGTCAGGGGTTTCAGTAAGTTGTAGCCTCCACAAGGACTAGAAAATTATTCCAAGTCTGAAAACTTCAATATTCCATGGTAGCAAGATCACTGCTTGTCTTCCGTATTTTACTTTTGCCTTGTTTGCCAGGTGGAGGTAGGAATGAATAGAGTAACTTGAAAAGACAATAGGTAGCTGGCATCTGACCGATTTCATTTAAAATTTTTAATTCTTAAAATTTTTGATTCCTTTAGAATTTTTAATTCTTTGCTGCCTCTTCTATTAAGGGAAATTTTGCTGTTTTTTTTTTTTAAATAGTGTTATATAGAGGTCTTGCACACGAACACAGTTCCAATGTTGAAATAAATTTCCAAATTCTATTTGAGTTTTCAAATAATGCCTGATAACTATTTCATTAACACAGCTAGCATTAAGTAATGATTACCGTGATAAGAATTTGCTAATCTCAGAGTTACTGTAAGAACTATTTATTTTTAAAAAATTACTTGACTGCATAATACTACAGGCTTATTTTCATAATCTTGCTTCAGTGCATTATTTGGCATGATAATCCATAGTGCCTCATTATGGCTGCATATATGTTTGATTAATATCTGTTTCTCCCTATGCATGCTGCAGGGACCATGTCTGTTCATCACCGAATCCCAGCAACGAGCAGTACTTAGCCTGGGATAGGCCACTGTAAATATCTACTGAAAGAATGAGTATCCGAGCGTCACGATCACCCTATTTTTATATGGCTGTAACTGTGGTAGCTGGCCCAAGTCCCCTTTCTGGGCCAGCACACTGTCCCCCAGCTGCTATGGGTGTTGGCTAATAATGGTTCTCCACTTTCCCTCTGGAGAATTGAACTACAGTAAGATTTGCTTTGCCTGGAAAGTTACTTCTCTCCTCAAGGAAGCAGCCAAAACCCAATGCCTAATTTATCCTAGTCTCTTGCCACACGAGGAAACAACTTTGTGGTTGTTCTGCAGTGCAGAGCACTTGCTGTGTATATCAGATCAAAACTAGGGTACCAGGAGCCACACGTTTGCTCAGCTTCCCCATGTAGCATTTTTCCATGCCTTGCTGGTTTTTCTCCGCAAGCACTCTCACATTAAATCACGTATGCTCAAATCCTTATTTCAAGCTCTGACTCTAGGGGGCCCAACTTCTTAAAAATAACTACCTAAGTGCATATCTGCCCTAAGTCAGAGCCCTTGGAGGCAGGTGTCTGGCGCATACTTTAGAAAGTCACAAGTGTATTCTGGTGCATAGGGCAGTGGGGAGCCAGTCTCCTTCATCTCTCAGTGGTGATCCTTCACACAACCAGTTACCCTCATTTTTTTAACCTACCCTAAAAGCTTGTGACTGATGTCACTACCATGATTCACTGTACTGACATGTCTCTATGGTACCTTGCAATGGTCTTGTAAGATTTAACTATGTGGACAGTTTTTCTTTTCCTAACTATAAATCATTCATTCACTAACTTAGTAAATATTTATGAAGGCCTGCTCAAATATCATATTTTGATGTAAATGGTAGGACTAAAATGATGAGGAAAATAAAAGGTGGCACCTTTTTGTCTTCCCTAATATAGTAGAGAGACAGTAACGCCAAAAATTTCCTAAAATGTGTGTGACATAGTGTCAGTTGATGATAACCCCCTGCAGAAAACTACAACAGGGCAAGAAGATAGAGTTAAGAGAGTATTTTCAGAGGTTCGAAGAGACCTCTCTTCTGAGACCAGGATATTTACATAGTCATTACTGAATGAGAGTGATGAGTACAGGAAGATGTCGAAAGATATGTCATCTTGTGAACCAGGGTGAAAACTTTGCATTTGATACTAAATATAAGAAGCCTTAAGAACTTAGGCCTTTTTTTTATAGAGAGAGCATGTTGATATGTGTTGTATTTTTAAAATCTCCTGTCTAGCAGGTAGAAAGGCTCTAGAGAAGACCTCAGGGAGGAGGGGTGTAAAGACAGTTGGGACAGAGTGGTAGTAGCAGTAGACTCGATGAGAAATTTTCCCTGTAAGATACTAAACTTTGAAGATGTGAAAATATCTGATAATGAAGTTAATATGGGCCATGAAAAAGAGAAGAGTGAATAATAATTCTAGATTTTCTGAACCAAGAAAATGCTCAAATTGGCATTGTCATTCACAGAAATGTGAAACTCAAAGTAGATTTAGGTTGAAAAATCAAAGTTTGAATAAGCTTTATAAACCTTTATTTTTGTTTTGTTTTGTGTGACACAAGGAGTCACATCGATGACCTCAAGCATGGTAGGCAAGTGCACTACCACCAAGCTGTGCTCCAACCCAAATCACTTTTATTTCTATAAGAAGTTATCAAAGTAGTTTTACATAAAAACAAAGACTGAAAACTAAACAATCACTCTAAGGAGTCATTAGTGTAAAAATAGTTTTTATACATAACGGCTGAGATCAGTGAATATTGACAAAGAAGGTATCTGAGAACCGATTCCATTAGTGCCCACAAGAAAGGAAGGTCTGGCCAAAGAAACTAACAGGAAAACAATGAAAGTTCAGAAGTCAAAAGAAGAAATTCATTATGTTCTATGTAGCCAAATGCTGCAGAGATGAACATAAAGATGAGGCCTAAGCCAGACATAGTGAGTTGCGAGAGAGGCTGGGGCAGGAGGACTGTTTAACTCCAGATGTTCAAGACCAGCCCGAGAAACATGGTGGGAACCTGTCCCATACATACATATGGAAGCACACGCATGCATAACATACATACACGGATGCATAAATCACCAAAATATGAGAACCAACAGTTTCAAATGGGTATTGAAGAAACTCAACAAATTTGATGAGAGAGGTTTCTCTAATGCTTTGACCTCAGTTTGCCTGGAGGTTAAGATCAAGAGTAACATTCAAGAATGTCAGAACACTGTGTTTTTGCTAAATATATTTCATTCAGAAGGGCAACTTATCATGAGCAAAAGTGGAATATATTTAGAGATAAAAAAGCTGATAGTAATGAATCACATTTTGGAATAATCATCACAATGATTATATTTTTAAATTAAAATGACACAAATTCTGAATATTGATTTTTTACATGCAGAAATGACATACCCCATGGATATAGTGACATCTATATTTTGTAATGCATTATAAATTAAGGTTTAAAATGTGGCCTCTAAACAGTAGAAAAAATCTTATTAATTATAAAACTAAATACCATTTAAAATCAGAAAATAATCAAACATAAAATTCGATGGTCAACTACATTACATTAGTTTTAAAGAAACTATACTTAACAAAGACTAATTTTCATTTATACTGCCTCATAGCTAGATAGTCATGTGCAGATTTAAGGCTAAAGTAGTAAAAATGAAGCTTATCAGCATCTCTCACTTGCTCCCTCCTGCATGTGCTTTTTACATCGTTAAAGAGAATGCCCAAAGAACTACTGCTCTCATCTTCTTCCCACCTCTATTCCCTTATTAAAACATCACTTTATAAATGAGTTACCTAAATTTTACTAAGACAGAATATCCCCTAAAGACTAAAATTTTGTCTTACTTCTGTTTCTCTTCTCTATTTTATCCCCACCACAATATTTGCTATGTTTGCTAATGATAAAAATTCTGAGCATGCTAGCAAAACAGGTACTTGAAGTCAAATACCTGTTTGGCCTTTGTCACCAAAACTCATGACACTGACTTAAATGTTTTTGCACTCCTATCAGTCCTATGAGTCACTTTTGTAGCTAAAATTGAAACTTTCCTCCAAAGTCTGAAAGTACAATTACTAGAATAGTAGTAAATAGCTTGCAGAAAGGAGAGGAAACTGTTTTTAGCTTCTCTTATTTTTCCTAAATAACAAGAGAGATGGGGCATTACTTTTATAAATTTCACATCCTAATGGAGGAAGGCAAAGCTTTAAAAAAACAAGATAAAGTAACACGATTATATGCCCAAATTTAAGAGTATAACAAACTTAGTTCTTTTGATGAACAAAGAAACAGCACTGAACTTTAATGAATGGGAGTAAAAGTCAGGTTGAGTACAGGAAGGTTTATGTAGGGATACAACAGATTTCAGAAAGACTTCATAATTTCTTCCAAATGTAGTAAAAAGCAAAGAGTAATTTAAGAATGTGAGTGACATTAAAAATAACACTGGCTTTTCTTTTGTACAGAATTAAAGGGAAAGAAGAAAAAGGTGAAGGAGTAAAAGTAGATTTTGCAATATTGTAAGGAAGAAATGACAGTAATTTAGTCTAAGGCCTGGAAGTCAAGGGGAAAAAAAGTGGATGTAATTTAGAGGTAGGGCTGGCACGATCTATTGACTGGGGAGAAAAGAATTATTTCCGCATTGTTGGATTGGTCAAATGGTTATTTTTCCATTTACCCCCCAAAATGAAGAAAACTGGATCAAGAATAGATTCAAAGGTGAGAAATCAAGGGTTCTGTTTGATCACATTAAGTTTGAGATGCCTTTTACATATCTGAGAATTTCAGGTAGACAGTATGACGTGTGAGGTGAAGACCTAAAACTCTTAAAGCCATGCTATTAAGTAAAGGCACCTAAAAACAAAATTTCCTGGTGAGCAGAGGAGAAGAAAGCAGAGAGGGGGACTCTGCACCTGGCGTTTAGAAGTTCCACTGACTAGGAGGTATCAGCAATGAGGTCAGCCTAGGGACATCAGTGTGGTAGAAGGGAAAACAGATACAAATTTTTAAAAGAAACAGAAAAGATTTGGTAAAGCAAAGGAAATGGCCAACTGTTCTTAAGTCTGCTATGAGATCAAATGAGAGGAAGGCAGAAAAGTGCAACTTGGGTTTAGACTAAGAAGTCTTCTGTATCAAATAAGTAATTAATATTCCTTATGTTACCAATTTAGTAATTTCAGATGCAGATATGTAATGTCTCTGATAATACCTCTGCCATCCAAAAAATGATTAGTGGCAATAATTTGGGAGCAGGAGACTTCAATTAAGAGTTCTCTGCCATCAGCTCCTTTATTTGCTAGAAATTATCTAGGTCTCTTGTAAGAATATCAAGATTCTTGATATACATGAAAATCACAACTGTCTACTTTTGGTATCAGAAACAGTAAAGAGGAAGACTCAATACCTGAATATGTTTTTTTTTTTAAATTTTATTTTAAAGAGAATAAAACAAAAGAGGGCAGTACAGAGCAGATCAGAGCAGGACAACATAGGCAACACAGTACTTTACATTAAGACAACCAGACATCAACAGTAGCTATCACAATATCTCTTTCTCTGCTATAGTTGAGCATCGTTTCAAATACAATAGTATCAAACATAACAAAATAGTATAAAACCATGCATAGAGTGAAAGAATGGTTTTATTCTGTTTTGTTTGACTATATCATGCGTGATGATATGAACAGCTGTTTTGAAGAAAACAAAACATTATGACAGCTATTGCTGATTTAATATCATCCTTCTTAGAAGTCGTACCATGCTTCTATTGTTTTATTATCATTGGTTCTATCTATCATATTGTGTCTTATTGGGATTTGAATATGTAGTTTAAACAAAATTTTTCTATCGAAAATGAGATATTATAGTACCCATTGATCATTTTCTGTTATTCAGTTCAGAAAGCCCTGTAATTCTTTCACCCTGAATATGTTTTTACACCAAAGAGTATAAGTAAATAAATCTAATTAACCATGGTGGAAAAGTATTCTGTCCTCAGACAAAAAAATAGTTAAAAGGTGAGACTTTTATGTGGCAAGTTTCACTTGATGCACCCACTATAATAGGGGATGGTAAAGGAGAAATAAATCATTTCTGAAGTCATATGCACAGATTTCCTTCTAGAATGTGTTCCCTGACAAATATATACTAAGCTGCTATGTTGATGCTGAGGACTATACCTCTGGAATACATAGTGCAGCAGTCATAATGTGTGGAATGCATCGTGTTAACCCCTCAACTCATTCTACTTAGTAAGACCATTTGTACCTTTTTTGAATCTGAAACCTCTGTATTTTCTACCAATGGAGGGAGGTTACTCTTAGTAAAGACCATTTAGATATAAGATGGCTATCATCAAGAACAGCAGAGTCCTTAAAGCTTTCTCGGCTTGTTCTGATCACTCTTCTAAGTCTTTATCACTAAGTTGTCCCTGCTCAAGTTAGTCTCACTGCAGAAGCTCCTGAGTTTGGTTGCAACCAGATTCTAATTGTAATCCTTGGTCATGCGTGAAAGTTTGATCTCAGATGTCCTTGATCCGGCTTTTTGCATGCTTCATTGGAATCTCATTTATTATTTATTTAGCTGTTCAAATGATATTTGTTGAGTGCCTGCTGTTTCGTTGCAGAGCTCAGGCTAAAATAAGGAGTAAAATAGATGAACAGGTGAAGTTTCTGCCCTTACAAAGTTGACAGTCCAGCAAAAGGGATTACTTCTCTTTTCTTCAGTTTGTTTTTGTGTTTTGGTTTTGGCTTTGTTCCTAAATTTAGGTCTTGATCCTGATTCCAGGTAACTGCTTTTCACTGATGACTTGGTTTTACCATTCTTTTCTCTGAGGTAGCCCTACAGGAGAGAAGTAAGGAGTTTGGTCAAGCCTTCCCCTAATACCATCTGTCAATATCCTACGTACTTACATGTGTCATTGTTGCCTCCAGAATAAGCATTCCATTACAACCTAATGGCTAAAGAAACAATAAACCAGGCACTTGAATTAAACCAATTTCAAAAACATTAGTTAATTTAAATCAGTCATCCACTGATTTTTGTTATTAAATTCACTGGTTCCCCTATGGAATACACCATTTGTGGCAATTAAGATAGTAGGAAGAGTTATACAAAAATACAGGATCAGAATGGTGACAGCCTCTAGGCCCTAGAAAACAACTCTAATGGTGAGGGACTTGAGGATACTTAAGTGATATCATCCATTTACACTTCTAGCGAATCTATCCTTAGGCATTGCTAAATACCACATTTAGTTGGGAACTTCCCCATGCAAAGCAAAGCTCTTTACTAACCTTTTAAGACTTCTTTCTATAAGAATAGTGCAACCTCACCCATAGAAAATAACTATGAAATGCCAAATACGGACATCAAACCATCTAATTTTATTCTACAAACATTTGAAAAATTTTGTTGATGTTTTCTTAGAACAACCTATTTGAGAATTTGTTACTTATATCTGTTACCCAGAGATTTTATGACTGCAGAGACTAAACGTAGAAAGCTTTGAGATATGTGAAATTTTTAGCTGATGATATGCAGAATGGCTGAAAGTTGGAAATGGGTTGAATTTACAGAACAACTTTGTTTCATGAATAACTATGACTCTCCCATCTGGATGGCTATCTCTGTTACTTGCCCATGCACATAAATTATTAGGTTCTGTCTTGAATTTATGAACACACCAGCTCTGAAGTGCCTTGTGAATGGTAATCCCTGAATCCTAGAGCGCAGCCACTTCAGCTTTTCAAAGCATACAGGATTTTTACGACCACGATACCAATTCAGAGCAGATGCCAGTTGGGAAAGAAAAGAGAGTGAAGGATAAGGCCAAAGCCCAAAATCTTTTCTCTGATTTTCCCTGATCTGGAAGCAGGATAAAAGAAATTGTGGTAATTCCTTCACTCATCAAATACTTATTAATAATCAAGTACTGTGTTGTGTACTACAAATTTATAAAGTTTAGTGTTTGGCCTTACACAGCTTATAGTACACTACCAAGGGAAAGTTATGGAAATTTTATGCAAATGAAAAAGCAAAACACAGGAAAAATGTAATCCTGTGTCCATAATTACCCCAGGATTTCTTGTCATCCAAATCCTCATGAAATATTTGTTAGAATAAATCCATGTCAGTACTCTCTATGGTTTAGGACATGTGGCTGAAAAACATGGTGAATGTGAATTTTTTAAAATGCTTTACAGTAAAATATACATTGTCATTAATGCCCCCGCAAAGTACTCTTCACTTTGAACACGTTTATCTCATCATCACTGAGGTCACCGTTACTGCTTTCGGAAGTAGTTATGGAAGTGCTCTTTCATAAGTGTCTTTAGTTGTGCCGTCACTACTCCGATGTGCTGAGTTGATTCCAAATGTTTAGCTTTCATGGTCATTTTGGCTCTGGGAAGAGCCAGAAGTTGCAGGATATCAGCACCAGTGATTAAGTGGACAGGGACACACTGCAGTGTTACTACAAGGCTGCTCTTCTTTAGGATGGCTTGCGGCAGCAGCATTACTGTTTTTTAATCCAACTTGTAAGGATACAGAAAGGAATTCCAGAACAACTTCAGAAAGTGGTAAGAATGATGGGCTAGGTGCATTCAAATCAAAGGGGAATATTTTTAGGGAAACTAATGGCAATGTGTCTTTCACTGTAGTAATTTTTTATTTAAACATTCACTATATATGTTTATCATGCTTTATATGTTTCTGTGCTTACATGAGTATATACTTGTGTCCCTAAAATGCCCTCAATTTTTGTAAGTAAAATAATGAATGAAATAATTTTGCTTACTGAATTTAAAAATAGAATTTTTCTCCCTAGGTATGTTTTTGAAAATATTATGTGTTCTATTATGCCCATGAAAAAAGTCTCCCATGATTACCAGATGTATGACGTCTGTATTCTCCCATTTTTGTAACAATATCATTGTGTATTAATTTTGAATAATGAGACATTTTAATATTAGGTAAGGATTCATTTGTTAGCATGGAGACAAGTATACAGTGTTCTAATTCTGAATTCTTTAGTGTTTATTATGAAGAGAAAACGAAAAACAAAACAGTTTGTCCCATTTTACAATTGTCATTAAAAGGCAGCCCTAGCAACTCTTTCCTTGGGCTATGTAAAAGACGAGTATGTTTGCTTTACAACTTCCAGAAGATCTGTAACCTAGAAGTTCATTTGAGACAAGTCACTAAAGCCATTTACACATATTGATTGCACTGAAAAGACTCCAGTTTGTTTTGCACTTTATAAAATAAGTTGTGGTGCAGATTTCTTAAGGAGAGAAGGGACAGGATTGTTATGGCTCTGTGTTTTATGATGTGACACTAATCATCAGAGCATGAGACAAAAGCAAATGGGTCTCACAGCAGTGTGACAATAACTCAAGTTAGGCAGATGGCATTTAATTTATATAGTAGAGAAAGAGACGCTTCCATGTGGATGAAAACAGAATTTCACATAGGAGTTAAAGGGAAAAAAGAACTGACGTAAAGCCAGTTACCAAAAGGCTAAAACAAAGACTGTTTTTCTCTTCCATATGGTATGTGGGTAGCAGCTGTTGGACAGATTCTCTTTGCTTTTTACTATGACTATATAAAAATAAGAATATAAGAAATTGAATAGTAGCAGAAAATAAGATGCCAGTTCTTTCCGAAATTCTGTGAACTCTGATGTAAAGTAAGTGACTTTCATGTTATCATTCAGCTGCCTTCTTAAATGACTTCATAGACCATGAGGCTAACTAAAACTATTTGTTTTTCAAAGATCAACGTCAAAAAATTGAATAAATAAGACTTCAGTTGCTTAACTTGTTCCTTCCCTGGCTCTATTGAAAGGCAACTTTGAAGAGTTCTTTCAAAAGTTTACAGAGTTTACTCTGTCCTTGTTTCATTTGTATCAAGATGGATGGCTTCAAGAAGGAAATTCTACAATACAAACTACTTTAAAAAATTTTTTCTATTAAAAATTTCAAATGAAGCATTTTATTTTTTAATATTGGAGCAAAATTTTTTATGGAATATATTGTTTAATCACAAAGAAACCAAAGAAGTATTTATGCCACCTCTTATTAAGTATGGAATTATTTCCATTTTCTTATTTTTCAACAGGAAAGTAGATATATTTTATCACTGCTAAGAAGGGTTTTTTTTGTCATCTGCTATTTCAACTACCCCACAATTAATCAAGTTTCCCTACAAAAAATAAAATCATAAATGTAAACATCAACCAATTTAATTTTATTTTACAAACGCTTGTGGGTTGGGTTTGTTTTATTTTTGACATTTTCTTAGAACACCTCATTTGAGAATTACTAAACTGCAACAAAATCTCCTTTTTCAAGGCTGCATTTGTATTTCAAGTACCTGGCAACTAATTCTATGTCAAACAGACACATACCAGGGCTAGTTCAATATGCTAGAAAGAGCTTGATTGCAATAAGAAATAGAATTATAAATGACATTCTTAGTATTAGATTTATTCTCATTAGTAATTGACTACTTGCCAATCACTAAGTGGCCAAGACTTTATTTGCTAAATGACAAGGCTATTTTTTAAAAATCTACAGTCAGAAGCATACACAAATCATAAATGTATTTCTCAATGAATTAATCAGGGTCATGAGGCAAAACATTACTAAAACTAAGATTGATCTCACAGTCACTAGCGTCACTCCTCCCCACCCCCCACTCCTGAAAAAATCCTGGCTACTCACGACACTGATCGGTTTTGCCAAATTTAAGACCCATGTGGAAATTTTTGTCTTACATTTTTTATTCAACAGTGTATCGGTAAAATCTCTACATCATTGTGTAGAGCTGTAGTTCATATTGTCTCCTAAGTAATACGCATAAGTGTATCATAGTGTACCTTTCCATCGCGGATAAGTACATGAACCTTGTTCCCAGTTTGGGTCTGTTATGAACAGTAATAACTATGGAAAGCAATTTCAGATAATTACGCACTTAAAATTGAAGCTTCTAATTCGTGGTCATGGTATATCATCACTTTGTTGTTTACGTTTCTTTTTTTTGTTCTTTGCCGGTACTGGTTTCCAGAATGTTTTCTAGATTTATGTCTGTTTTATTTTTTAGGCCATAACAGCTATTATCATTACTTTTTTATTTATAATTCTTTATTTGAACTTTCTATTATGAAATACTAACAAGTGAAATATAAGCACTATAAGAATTTTCCTGTATCCAACACTCACCTTGAAATAATGAAAAATCTGTTTTATATAACTATATCTAATCTTCCTGTATTATTTTGAAGCAAATCTCAACCAGTACTTTATTTTGCCAAACAAAATTCACTGCAAAAAACTCTAACATATAAACTTCTAAAAATTGTTACCTCCTGCTTCCTGAGGACAGGCAGATTAGAAAATGTACTCACTTTTAAAAACCCAAAAATCGCACCTAATTTAAGTCTGTTATCAAGTGCATTGAGTCAGTATCTACATTATTTACTAGCTGCTGCAGTGTTTCTCCTTGGATAAGCATAATTTTTTTATTCAGCCAACAATTTAAACAGGCTGAACCTCACATTTGGTTTCTCATCATGTCTGCCGTTCTCTTACTTCTTGAGTTTCCCTCTCATGTTTCCAGCTGTCTTTCTGCACTGTGCTTCCTCCCCAACTCCAGCTGAGAAGGCTGCAGGCTTTCCTGAACATAGCCAGAAGGCCTAGAGAAAGTTTTTTTAAAAAGTCACAAATTCACAGTTCTCACCTATTACAGTTTCAGTTTCCAAGTATACATTGTAGTCCAGCTTTTGTATACTTTTGAATGTTTACAAAATTATTGTAACTGTCACACAAAATCTGTGCAACTACTCTATCCTTACAGATTTCTATCTCTATTCTTTTTAAGCATCAGTGGTATTATTTTCTTTGTATTAACAATTTGTATAAACTTGCTTTTCCCCCACTTGCCTTTGCTTTCCCTTCCCTCTGATTTCTTTGATTATTCTTGATCCAAAAATTGTATAAAATTTTAAATCCTTTCCAATAATTAACTCTGGATTTATTCATTTTCTTTATTGTTTTTTAATTCATTATCATTACACCTTTCTACTTCATTTGGTTTTTAAATGCACTGCTCTTTTTCAAATGTCTTAAGTTGAGCATATCACTGTTTTTTTATTCTAACATTCAAACTATACATTTCCAAAATTTCCATTCCAGCATCTCATTCAGAGTATTTTACATGATTAATTACATATTTTTTTAAAAAAATAGTATTTTCTATCTGCAGTATTAGCTTTCAGGTCAAAATGTTTATTCTTTCATTTAACTAATATTGAATAAGAGTCTACTAGGGTTGATAATGCATCTTCTAAAATATATTCAGGTACATTCACTGTAATAAAATAACATCATGTTTTCTCTGTTCAATACACTCTTTTTTAGAACATTTGAGGAGAGAAGGTAAAGAAGGGAACAACTGTAAAACACCAACAATGAATTACATGTAGAGAATTAAGAAGAAATTCAATTACATTTATAGCCAGACTTCTTTAGTGCATTTTCTTAGGTAATAGAAACACCATCTAGGAAAAATAAATACAAATTTATTCAGTGAGTGATCTCTATTATTATGTTCCTGCTGCATTTTAAATTTCTTCACATCATATCTTCCAATCACTATTGAACTGCCTCATAAATATTCAGAAGTTTAAGCATTGTTTATTTATCTTATTTGAGTCATTAAACTGTGCCCTTTATGATAAAATCACCTCTGGGCACAAAGCAACTAATATGCATGCAATCTAGGAGTACTGACTCAGGGTGTCTCAGAGTATTGATTGTGAATAGCCCATTTAATATCTATACCTGGTGTGACACTCAGGAGATTAGCACAGAGGAGCAGGACTAAACTAAGGCGTGCAGGCACATTTGCCCACCAAAACAAATTTATCTTCCACAAGAAATGTGTTCCCCATATATAGGATTTTGAAATTTGGTAAAAGGACAAGCACGCTGATCTTAAATGTTTCATGAGGGAAGAATGTAAAAAGCAATTTGAGCGTTTGTCAGAAAAAGGTCATAGTGTTTTGAAATGATTCTGAAAGTAAGAAACCAGTAGAGAAGGGATGTGAACAATGAACTATCTTTCTTCTAGCCCCCAGTTTACATTAATTATAATTTTTGCATTTAGGAATGATAGTGAATTGAATGGAAGGAAGCATATAAAACCAGCTTTCCTTAATCACCCTTAAAGTACCCGGGAAAACATTAGGAAAGACAGTCCTCACCACACGCAGTATGTGGTATGAAACAAATTATTATATTATTTTCTAGGTTTCTTTCCTTTCATCTTTGTGCAATGACCCAGCCTCAGAATTCCATTTTCTAGGTTCAAGTAAGCAATGAAATAGCCTCTGGCATCCTTCTCTTTTATCTTGCTACAGTGAAACAAACTACATCAGGCCCATGAATCTTTGTCTCTTGGCACACACACCATTGGATATTTCTGTGTTGTCTGTAGAAATCAGTGTGGCCTCATCGTAGCAACTGGTAGCCTGACATCTACTCCATAGCATAGGCCAGTACAGGAAGACGCAGCCTGCAGATGCCTGCTTCCCGTTCAGCTAACTTCCATCTCTCTTTACAAACACTTTCCCACTTGAAGATCCGTTGACTAAAATCTAAGGGTGATTAGACAAGGGAAAATCTTTGGAAAAGGGAAAAAATGTTAAGATTCATATGAGTTCCTTTTTTAAGAAAGATTTTATTTTATAAATTAGAAAAAAATAAACACGGTTCTAGATCATGATGAGGTAAGTAAGAATAGTTGTTGATATTCAAGGAGCAGTTTAAGATAGGAAGAAAATGCAATGATATCAAAAGCAAAGTTCATAAAATATTCTTTGGAAGCAATCAGATCCAACATCGAAACTGTTAAATATTTAAACCAGAACTTTATATTACAAACCTGAACAACAATCCAGAATAAATAAAACATACAGAAATTTTATTTGAAAATGAGAGAGAAGATGGTAGACATGAAAAACAGAAAAGTTTTGGTACATAAACAATAGATATCTACAGAGAAGATAACGTATATGCAGCAAAATCGATAACAAGCAAATAAAATCCCAAAATAAACCACTCCCCCAAAAAATCCTCTTAAAAAGATAAAGAAATCCCACAGCATTTCAAGAAATACTAAAATTATGAGAGCTCAGTTCCTATAACTAATCCTTCACCAGGGTCTGTTGATTTCATATTCTAAACAACTACGGAATCCATATACCTTTCTATGCTCAACCATAACTCTTGTCTGGATAATCCTCATTTTCAAGACTCCAGCAATTCACCTCCCTGTTCATCCGATCTATCGGCCCCTGCCAATCTGTTCTTCATATCACAACCTTTATTCACTAAGACAAATTATTGACTTCTATACCATCATAAAGCAAACGATTAAACAGGTAATTATGATAATTTCATGTGATAATAAGTGTAAGTAATGATAATTATAAAACTCAGAATGAAATGAAAAGGGTAATAAAAGGAGCAGTAGTCTTCTAAGAGAAGGGGGTAAAAGGAGGTCTTCCCATTAAATTAAACCCTAAATATTAGGAAAAGAAACCCTAAACACGAAAAGGAAGACAACTGTGACAAGAGCTTTCAAGCAGCCACTATCAAAACCTCAAATATTCTAGACCAAGAATGTGATTGAATGTTTGAGGCACGTTTTCCTGAAAGGAAGTGAACACAGTGAAATGAAATATAAGATGTGATTGGGAACGTGTGCAGAGACTATATCTAATATGTGAAAAATATTGAACAGGAAGATAGCCATGGCAACACTGTAATTAAAAGAACAAAAGTCAGAACCTAAATGTCCCACAATAGGATAGTAGTTAAATATGTGCACATGGGCCCATGATAGAATGCTACATTAATGGACAACATTTATATTACAAATTTTATATTATAAATTCAAGAGTAACTGAAAAATATTGAATTTATTTTGAGTCCAGTAGGATCCCTAACTTAATAACAAAGGAGTGATCTATTGTAGTTTAACACACAATTTTGATTGTTAGGTAATCTGTTCAAAAAACAAATCTGATCATGTCCGATGCACTCTCCCCACCTAACTCCTGCTTAAAAGCCTTGAGTATGTTACACTTCTGTAGGACGTATTTGTGTTCCTCCAGCATAACAAAGCCAGCTACAAGTTTTGGCTGCATCCTGTGCCTCTAGTGTTGAGTTGCACCACACTTGCATTCCCCCAGCATCTGCCTCGTTGGACGTTTCTTGGACCTTGTGTATGTACCATGTCCCTCTTACACTCTGTACATTCCTCTCTCCTCCTTTCCTCCTTCTTTGCCTGCTTAGCTTCCTCCTTACCTCTCAGCCTTCACCAGAACTGTCCCTGCTCTATCAGAGACATCCCTGACCAGTGTCACCTTATGGCAATAAACAGTGCAGTGTAACAGCTAAGAAAAGTATCCCTCCCCGAGGGGGTCTATTGGAACCAGGGCCTGCTGTGTTCTAAGCAAACATTCTGCCACTGAACTACATCCTCAGCCCCTAAGGGCTGAATTCATAGAAACGTAACAAGTAACAAAAATCAGATATATCAGTATGGGTTTACCTGCTGTCATAAATGTACCACTCTAGTGAGAGATGTTGGTAATTGGAAACGTCGAATTTGTGGACTGGGAATGTGGGTCGGTTCTTTATCTTTTCTGTGAATTTAAAATTATTCTTTAAAAACTCTTTAAAAAGTAGGAAAATTGGATGAGAAAACAAAATATTGAGACATATTTTCCAATGACATTTATATAACTAAATGAAGACAGGGGAGTAGGGAAAGTTTACAACTTATCAAAATAATCGTTAACTGGGTATGGCAGAAATCATGATTTTAGATCCTATTATTTAGATCCTAGTAAGTGAAATGGATTATGGATGACATGAATATCTTAGAATTACCCTACAAAAAGTGAAATATGCAGTGCTCTCTTCACAGGAAAATAATTATTATCCAGGAGAACTGACTTGGAAAAAAATTAAGTACATACTATTTAAGTCTGTAGACTTAAATTTCAAATCTATACTCTTTAATTTGTTGCATGATTCAGATATCATACTTTGTGCCTAACAATAATAGAAGTATGTTACATTCCAGTTTTAAATAAGAATAATCTTCAGTAGAAAATCATAAAATCAAAATAATATGAAAGGAAAAACATGCTTAAAAGTAACAAAATAGGCAAGATTAAAGGATTAGGAAACAGAACAGCTCAAATAGTTGGAATTCGTGAAACCGAAGTAAGGATTATTTTGCTTATGTATTAAACAACAATATAAAGAGTCACTGGTTAAATAACTTGTCCTATTATATACAGCTTACAGATGAAAAAGAAAAAGAAAAATCAAATCTTCTAGCTTTCAACCCAGATTTTGTTTGGGGAATATCTTAAATGTACACCATTAATTGGAAAAGTTAGTATGAAATATTTGAAAACCAGTAAGGCATTTTGAATAAAAGTATTTCTATAATTTATGAAACTAAAACTTTTTAAATCTATTACAGGGAATTAATCTAGTGGCATTAAACATTGTACATAAAGATATCCATGACAACACTTTAATTAAAAGAGCTAGAAGCTATCCAAAAGCTAGAAGCTATCCAAATATTCCACAATAGGAAATGATTAAATGTGTTACATAGGCATATGCTAGGATGGTGTTTTTAATGAGAAAATACTTATGTGCAACTGTAATGTTGGAGAATGAAAGTAAGAACATGCATTATAGGTACAATATTAACATAAATATATTAAATGTGCATAAAAATGTAGGGAGGGATACGAAAGAGGAAAACAATTATGTAAGTGTAATGAAATCGTATAGTCTTCAAATTTTAACTATTTATATCTCCTTAATGGTTTTGACTTCACTACAAGTGATTAGATAACAAGACTAAAAGTTTATGAGTGTATGAAAACTGTTTCTGGGGAAATAACCCAATAAGGACAGTTTCAACTTTAATGCTTTACCTCAATTCCAGTAAACAAACTAAAGAAGCACTACTTTCACTGCAACTTCTTCCCACATAAAAAGATAAATGATTATAACTTCACTGTAAATTATCAATTCTCTCATTCGTCTTTGATGTTTCAATGTTATATGCATAACCAAGAAAAAGAATGAATGGATTTTCAAAAATAGAAAATCTCAACCTCTGGGATTCAGGTAGTAGAGACAGAATATTTTTTCTCATAATTTGTTACTTACAAAATATTTTGTATTGGGGGGATGTTTAATTTTGTGGTGGTTAATCAGAACATCAAACATGCAATATTTAAGAGTCTATAATTTATATTATAATCTATTCATATCAAAATCTGTACTTTTTTAATTTAATCACATTCAGCTCCCTCCATAATATTTATAATATTCTAACTGGTTAAGGAATATTAAGGCAGAGAACATAAAATCAGATGTAACCCTGAAAAGGTAAGATACACATTTGTTTATCCAACAACTATTTGACTGATTTTGTAAATAGAAAATAACTTAGCTTTTTTTTTCCCCATTAAATCTATGCTCATTAAATCTATGCTCAGACACCAAATAAGATATGCTAGTTCTTGGAGTTGGGAATAATGGGGCTATCAGAATATAAAAGTTTGTATTAGAGGCTTCCAACTTTTATAAAACATCTTTCTGAAGTTCAGTTAACCAGCCTTGTGCTTGTTCAATTCAGTGAAGAGACAGAGTGGAAAAATACGATTTGATCATTTTATTGGCCTTATTTTATACATAAATTAAAGATCTATATAGATATATCTAGCAGGATTCAGTTGTGAAGAGTTCAATTACTCTAACCAGCTTCAGCAAGAAGAGTTTTATGATGGGTATTAAAGGGTTTACAAAATTATCGAGTTAAATTAACTCAAATGCCAGGGTGATCATTCAAGAATGATTCTCAAATCCAATCTCTTTAAGACTCACCACAAATACAAAGAAAAAACCATCAGCTGCAGAAGTGCATGCTGCTGATTTGGCTAGAAAGTCACCATGATTTGTGTGGTATGAAACAGGTGAAACCATCTTCACCTTGGGGCTCCCTACTGTGGTCAGTTCCAGAATCCCATCAGGCCTATGATAATTTGCCGTCCCTGGGCGCTGTTGATTGATTCCATCAAGGCAATGGCCAGGCATGAAACATTTATTAATCTGCTGAAGGGGAACCAAGGAAAAACTGCTTCCATTACTGTGCTTGCTAGCAAAAAGGCAAAAGTGGCAAAGGTCTGCCCTTCGTCTCACTTCTACTTTCAAATTTCATGCATCTGCCTCCATGTAACTGAACCTAAAACTTACACTGAATTCTAACCATGCGGAAGTCCTTGAAATATGAATTCTAGTGTTCTATCTTCTTTGGTATAGAAAGGAAAGCTATAATAAGGGTAAAACAGATGTTGGCAACTAGTGTGCTCCACGTCTTTGGTTACTCAACTTACACATGCAACAACTCCCCAAATGCATCAATTAGTAACAACAATGTTTGATGCAAATATCTGTTTTACGAATTAAAGTGCAATCATCTAATCCACAAGAGGGAAAACCAAAGAAAGTCATCCCATCTGTTAATCTACCCACGTAAGAGTGAAAGGTCATTCCTCTAAAGAAATAAATTAGAAAATTACCTAACAGTAACACACTCTGTATGCAGTGCCAGAAGAAAGGAAGAGGCTAAAATCATTTAACATTTATAAAAACCATTTAGGCAAAATACTACCAGGAAACCATATGGCTAGCTACTATAATTTTCACTTCATGAAGTTGGGGTCGCAGCTTGTAACTTCCTTCCTCCTTTCCCTATTGTTTCCTTTCTGTCTAGTGAGCAGCGAGGCTGACTGTAGGCCTTAAAATACTTGGTAATCCACATGCTTATGCCAAAGATCAGAGACACAATGACTCGCTTCTTTCTGTGATCACAACTAGAAGTGCCAATCCTAAACACGCTCTAGAATATCTTGAGATTCCTAATCCTCATGGCCCGCACTGTGCACTGGCAACCTTAACTGAGCCAGAATCTGGAAGATGTGGAATTTGGCTGTCCAGATTCATAGTAGACAAAGCACTTGAAAGACAAGGAAGTGATTGCAGTGATCTACTTTGGCTATAGTACCTTAGGAGTGGGCAGGGGATCAACTCTTCATGCAGTGACGCAGTGTTAAGTTCTTATGTGGAGCAGTTAAGCCTTAGCTTCACAACTTTACTGAGTCTAACAAAGGGATCGAGTCTGATACGAGTCCAGCCACCTCATAACCAAGAAAGATGATCTCAATGCATAACTGAGCTTTACCGGAAAGCTGTTTCTGTCTGCCTTCCTCTTGGTCACTAATTGTTATTTCTCTACATTTAAACAACTCCAATTCATCATGGTGCTGTTACCTCCTCTCCATTCAACCAGTACAGCTTGCGTGATTCATCTTTTTGTGAAGCCTAAGAGGAAATATTAGTAATGCTTCTTTCTCAGATAATTTATTCAAATTTTCATGGATTTGAATAAATGGTAAATGGTTTGGATAACCTACTAAAGAAAAAGCACTTCTTTGAGTCTTTGAATTATCCTTCCTTAATATCAGGATGCATTTTCAGCCCTCTCCTGTGACGGGTTTTGCTGCTGTGCTGACTACTGCAGTGGTGCTACAGTCCACTCGGGTGCAAAGCAGGCAGGGACTGCACAGCAACTTTGGCCTCATTAGTAAGGCCTGATATCAGGGTCATGGGAGGGTGATTTCTTCCTAGCAGGGCCTGTGGCACGTCTGAAAAGGACAACAGTCAAGCAGTCATAGTCCCAAGGGAAACCTTAAAATTAATTTGTCTTGTGATATCGTGCTGACAGGTTGGTTACTGGAAAGACATGGAACAAGAAGATGCAGCAGAAACAGTCAAAACCAGGGGAAACGAGTCATTCGTCATCCTGACAGGATTAGAAGGAAATACGCTATATCACTTCACAGTGAGGGCTTACAACGGAGCCGGATACGGGCCACCTAGCAGTGAAGTGAGTGCAACCACCAAGAAATCCCGTAAGTGACCTGGGCTTCTTGTTTGTTTCAGACAAAAGAGCGGCAGCATCTTTTCCTATTTCTTAAAGCTGTGTGAGATACATAATAAGCAGTCAAAGGGGAGCTCTGATTTATAGTCTTGCTTCAGTGCTTAGATCTGAATTCCAAAACTAGCTCAGAAAAATTTTGCATTCGCAGTAGATAAAGGTTATCTTCCTGTGAAACAAGGCTAAGCGATTTTGACACAGAAGGGAGATAAAAGGATTCAAGTTCAAAAGCTCAGTAGAGTAGCTATTAAAATGACACTCCTGAAGCAAAACCCTCCTTATCTGACTCCCACTGGAAGGAAGCCAATGGTGTCAGCCAACTACTAAACACATGAAAACATTGAAATACTGGGAAAGAGTTACAAGAAGAAATCTATTGGAGAACCCCTGTCAGTTCACTTCCACTTTTTACTTTGCAGCGCCTAGTCAAGCACCTAGCAACCTCAGATGGGAGCAGCAAGGGCCTCAGGTTTCTCTGGGCTGGGAGCCTGTCAGACCTTTAGCCAATGAATCTGAAGTCCTGGGTTACAAGGTTAGTGTTTCTTCATCTCTGACTTACACACTCATTCAAAAATTGTTATTAAGAGGATGGGCCCTTAATGAGGTATAGAAAGACCCCACTAACAAGCTTTCTGTCTTCTGTAGGTCATTTTCAACCTATGTCTTATGATAAATTTTTCCTAAAGGTAGGGAAGCCAAAATGGGTTTGAACTGCACAAGGCATATGAAGTGAAGGAGTAGGAATAAGAAAAACAACAATAATCTGAATGTGGTATGAAGATAATTCGGCATGAAGATAGCTGCATGATGCATGGTGCCAGGCAGAAGACCCTGACACATTCTCCCAGTAGACAGACTTTGCTGGCAGATGGCAGAGAATGAACATCTTAGTTTTCACAGAAAGATTATTTAAAAAGAAACAGAGGGAGGGAAAACTGCTAGGGTCAGCACACATATTAGGAAAGAATCCATGGAAAGAGATAGCAAACTCTAAATCAGATGCGTCTCTTACTTACACTCATCCTGCCATATACACAACAAGAGATCTGAAACTGAAACATCTACATATTTTTTTGAAAAAACTTTATCTCTAATATTAAATATATGTGCATATATTGTTGGCTCAATTTCAAATTCTTGTTCCATAATATCAGCTTCCACTTATTGCCTTCAACTCTGCACAAAATTATTAGTTTAATATTATTTATAGTAGGTTTGAAAATATTTTAATGACAATATTTAGACTGTAACACATCTTTATACATGGGTTTTCTGCTACCTGGGATGGTAACACACTATTTTGTATATAAAGTATTCGTATCCTAAAGCTAAAACCTGAAACAGCTATAAATGGAATATATATTTTTGTAGTAAGTAGTTCTCATTATTTTAACATATGAATTGTAGCATTTCTTACTGTAATTAGATGGATCATAGACATTCTCATGCTGAAGCCCATATGCACTCAAATCTGTCCCTAATCCTCAGGAATATTGAATTTGGTCTTTTGGGAAAAAGTAGGTGAGTCATTTTCTGGCCCTTTCTCTGAGCCCCGTCCTCCTATATCCTTTCCCAAAAGACAATGTACTCACAAGTTCCTCTCTAAAGCAAATATACTCTTTAATTTTTAGGGATAACAGTATTGCCAGAAATGTCGACAGAACCAGTCTACTGTCATGAGAACTGTGGCAACCAGTATCCCAAACTAGCAAGGCAAACAGCATACAAAAAAGATTAAGACAAAAGCATAGAAGATTTATGTGCCAACAGAGGAATAGGCCTGACTAGAAGGTTCCACAGCGTTGGGTCTGGGTCTCCAGGCTGGATGCATCTATTTGCTCAAAGTTGATTCCTCTGTCTCTTGTTTCTGCTCTTACATTTCACATGTGACTCAGTCTCCTTAACTCTATTCTGTTTGTGTCTTCATCCTCAATGCTGTTAGAATGGCTAAGTAAATTAATTTTGACCTGATTATGTTGGTAAGAATGAAAGGTCTTCCTGATACATGGACCATGCGACAGAAATGTAATTACAAATATTTGCTGAACTAACAAGTTAGAGAGGTATAAACCTGGAGAACAGTCTTGGAACCCATTTTCCTGAGCTTGACTTTGAAAACACCTGCAGCCTAAGCAAGGTTCTCCACACAGCTGTTAAAGGACTGTTCATCTGGAGGGAGGTACAGAAACACAGGATGGCCAGGCTGAATACAGTAATCAAGAGTAGCAAGCATCCCGTTTGATTGCTACTATATCCCAGAAAATGCTGCCAGATCAAAGAGTGGCACCATGGCAATAGTGGGCCATCTCCTTAGCATCGTAGTGTGGGGCAGTCACAGAAGTTTAACAGAAATAGGGACACAGCACACTAATCATTTCTCTTTTTTTTTATTAATTTGAAAGAGAATAAAACAAAAGGGGGCAGTACAGAGCAGATCAGAACAGGACAACATAGGCAACACAGTACTTTACATTAAGACAACTGGACATCAACAGTAGCTAACACCATATCTCTTACTCTGCTATAGTTGAGCATAGTTTCAACTACAATAATATCAAACATAACACAATAGTATAAAGCCATGCATAGAGT